>JASSUY010037197.1:16032-50832 GCA_032466535.1 Forpus xanthops
ATGCTCCATCGCTGGTGGTGTTCAAGGCCAGGTTGGACATAGCCTTGGGTGGCATGGTTTAGTGGGAGGTGTCCCTGGCCATGGCAAGGGGGCTGGAACTAGATGATCTTGAAGTCCTTTACAACCCTAACTATTATATGATTCTGTAAAACTCTGTGTTGATGAATGAGGGGTGCTAGTCAGTGTTAACTCCACACACTTAACCAGAAGAGCAGCAGTGGTATTGCATTTGTGCAGCTACATCACCACTATGAATGTTCTCTAAACAATTCCTGTGCAGCTGTAAAAATATGAAAGGTGTGTTTCATCTTCTGCCTGGTAAAAATGGATCTGCATGCCAGGTCAGCTATTGTTGTGATAGCGATTTGTAGCTACTTTCTGGTGAGTTTCAGACTGTCTTCCTGCATGTCTAAAGGGGCAGCTATTCAGCAAGAGCTGTTCATGCTAATTCTAAATGACGGTTTACTGTACTGGCTGGCCCCAGTGAACACACTGGGAAGTACTGCATCTATTAAATGTCTTCAAGATCTGGGGTGAGATAATGGCTCCACTAAATCAATGGCAATTTTCCCAGTGCATTTTTGGGCCAGACTCCACACCTCCCATTTCCATAGAATATTCAGACCTGCTCATATATGATCTGAACAGTGCTTAAACTGAAATAAGATCTTCCTATGGCAGCTTTAATGCACATAATACCATAGTAACTTGCTGCCTAATTCTGGCTATTATGTAAGGTTTGTGGACAGATAATCTGCAACCATTAAGTTCTGCATTCCTTTTTGGTTTGCTACACCTTAGGACTCTCTAAGTTCATGAAATTGGCTGCTCTGGGGCTGAGATAGTTTCCATATTGTACCTGAATGTACTGTGGGCTAATTAGAGATCAGCACACCTCCCCGGTAATTCCTTTAATTGTTGAAAAAGGTATTTTTTGAGAGAGAGTTCTGAAAACTGTTATCTCATGAGAGGCTGAATGGGTTTTAGGACACTTTAAAGATGAGTTGGCTTCAGGCCTGAGAACAACTATAATAATTTTCCAAAGCTTTTTACTGCTTTTTTTTTTTTTTCTTTGTATGAAAGAAAGAAAACAGATTCAGTCCAGAAGCGTATTCTTCTCAGCTCTAGCTACACCTCAGATATGCTTATGTGGACAAACCAAACAGTTTTCAAATGCCTTTTGGGTTTTCAAGTGGTTTTTGTGTACCTCTACATCATCATGTATAAAGTCCAGATATTTTTTTAGTTCTGACAGCAATTTTGTGCCTAGTCCACATGCACAAATGTCCTTCACAGTGTGTCTGTCAAGGAGTTAAGAGGGGTTCGTTGTTTTGAGTTTATATATAATGAGGTTTTTAATTTTATTTTTTTTTTCCCTCTCAGTTTCTTAGCATTTTAAGATGTGCTCTTGGGGCACACTAGTGAAGGTGCTGTATTACCTACACTAGCTATAGTGAAGGTGCTATTTTCCAGTATTCAAACTCGTGGGACTTATGCTGGCAATCTGGGTAGTTTATAAAGGATGGAAGATTAGATTTTTTTTTTTTTGTTTTTGCCCGTCTTTTTAGCAGTCTTAACAAGAGTGAACAGCAGGTTTTCACTTTTTATTGGAGATCTTAACCATTTGGGCAGGGAGAAGAGAGATTTAGAATCTGGTAGCTTATGTAAACTGAGTGCATGGCTTTTTTCCACCTGGTGTAAGGTTATTGAAGACACTTTCAGGTTTGGAAGTAAGCTACTGTGCTATCAAAGGTCTAATTAATGATACACAGTGAGCAGCAGTAGTGACAGTGGCTAAAAGGGCTAATAGAGTTGTTAGGCAATAAGTTAATACTTTGGTTTTCAAGAGTGTTCAAGTACTAGAAGGGCCTTCTGATATTAGCGTTGGAAAAAAAATGTTGTTATCAATATAATTTGATAGGATTAACCAAATATGTCTTACCTGTGTGCTTCCCGTTAACTGCAGTCTCAACCTCAATGCATTTACCTATGACATAGAGATGAGAAAGAAGAAGAGAAAGAGGCTCAGAAGCAAAACAACTTATGGCAGCTCAGCGATGAGTACCTTCTCATTTAATCCACTTAGATGAGGCCAGATTTACTGTGACTATAGTGCTGAACAACATGTTCACGTAGTGTAGACTCAGCTAAATGCTCCTGCCTTTCTTTGTTCACTTCCTGAGCACAAATCAGACCTGGCTTCAATTCCATGTTCTGCTAATGAACCCTACCCTTAGGATATGTCTTCATTGTATAATTTTTTTTTATGTGAAAAGGTCATCTTCCAGTCCTGAAGATACATCACGTATATGTTGTGAGAGAGCAGTCTCTTGTGTCCTTAGGCAGTATGACCACTAGTGCCCTGTGAAGTCTGACTTCTAGATGGTATGATGTAATTTGTTTCACTTTTATAATGCATAATGTTAGTGAGCTGTAAAATCATGCTTGTCATCACACTCGGTATTAGTTAACCTATTCTTCCCTCACTGTGTGCTCCATTAAGCCACCAAAGGTGGTCTGTACAGTGGCAGTCACCAGAAAACAAAACCCAAATGCTGTACGCACACATCTGTTTCCACAGAGTGGGTTGAGTACCTGGAGGCTTAGTTGGGAGCCAGTTCCTAGTGGCTTCAAGGCTTATCTCAAATTTTTGTAACTGCTCTATGACAGTCCATAAAAATGCTCAGTGTTGCTAAATGCATTATTTATTCATCACTCCAATCCTTCAGCTCATCCCCTGAGTAGTAGTTGTACATTGTAAGATTATCTGCATTATTTTCCCCAAAAAGATTAGAGAGTTCTTTGAGTGAAAAAAGGTTGGGAAAGGATATTTTATATAATGGCCATGTAGTCAAATTGTTCTTAATGCTAAAGACACTTTTCTTCTACATAGTCCAAGAGGAACAAAATAATTTTACAGCTGTGCAAAACAAGAAATATGATTTAAAAGACTTTTCTGAGTATTAAAAGAACTTCTGGAGAAGTTAAAGAGAGAGAGAAATGTGTCTTAAGGGTCCTTCACATAAATATTTTGCCTTAAAATTCAGTCCCAAGATTAATCATCTCCAGTCTCCAGCCTTCCTTCCAGTGCATCAGAGAACAGTCCAGAAGCAAACTCAGCATTTTTTTGTCGTCTTAGTGGAGCATTAATCTGTAATTCTTGTGATTTAATAACATACCTAAAGAAGTTTTCTTGGCTAAAATCTGATACATAGTGCTGGTGACCTCCAATGCCCTTCCTTTCTCTGAACCAAAGGCCTTAATTGTTTGTCCTCTAATGCATACAGAGGGACCACTCGAAAGGATGAAATCCAATATAAATAAATGACATTTGGTGATGAGGTCAACTTTCAATTTAAGATTTATTTTACCCAGATGCCTGAAACGAGCAGCTAGACTACATTTCAAGGTTCATGGAAAACTTAATGGGTATTTATCAGTGAATTGAAGGAGTGACATGTTGCAAGCATCTGTACTACATTACATTTTAGTAAGGCTACTCTGTCTTCAAACTCTTCAGGCCTTATGATGTTGTCTTTCATGCTGAGAATTTCAGGCCTGGGAAAATAGATATCTGATAACAGAAAAAAAACCCACAGATTATGATAGGGAAGATTCAAGCCATACAGATGTGTTTGGATTCTGCTAAGGCTACCAGGTCACCTGTGTGCTCCTACTAATGTCAAGAAGGATATATGCTACCAGTTTTGGTGGGAAAGGGCTCAGGTTCCCACTGCATCTATCCTTATGTGAACTCATTTAACATAAAGTTGGTTTTAGATCCTCCTCCTTCAGACCCTTACATAACGTACAACTAAATAAAATTCAGATGTCCTTAAGATCTATGCTAAATGTAAAACTAACTGACTGTATCACTGTGAGAGTTAAATGCAAGTCAAACTGGATTTGTATAGTGACTAAGGAGTTGATCTTCATTTGGTCCTTACTTTCCCTTATATTTCTGGTAAACATAAAAACTCCTTCCTTGTTCATAACCTGTATTAAAATCCTGTTAAAATCTAATTAACTTCATGCTACTTATGTTTATTTTCTGTAATTCACTCGGTTTTAGTAGTCAGGAAAGTAGTATAAAGTTAATTTTATTTTCAGTTATTGCCATAGATGTTTAATTCCTAAACTTAAGTGAAATGTTTATAGAAAATACAAAACCATGCAACTGTGTATTTGAATGTTAAATGTATCATTATATATAAAGTACCATCAATAATTATACATATACAGGTAATATACCCTTACAAATCCATCTTTTAACCATGGTTCTATTTTAGGACCTGAGATTATCCTTTTCAGGTGGCTGGAATGCTGCTTCTTCATAAAAGGCATGTTTAAGCAGTGAACATTCTCTAGACACTCTGCTTACTCAGAACTATTGTTTACCATTAACTTCCTACCTGACCTCTGCAGTATGTCCCAAGGCAAATGGAACATTTTTGCTAGTCTCCATATCCCAGTTTGCTTGAGAAGGAACTGCCAGTGCTTAGACACATGTCACATATCCAGCAAATACCTTTATTTATCAGGCAGAATGTCTTGACAAGTGGATGACTAAATGAAATGTACTTCAATTGTTAGAGGAGCACTCAAAGTAGGCAAAACATCTTCCACAAGAGGAAAAAAATGGGTCACAAGAGTTACTGAGAACACTTGAGGGTTTTTTTTTCTGTAATCCTTGTGCTTTATTCTTCTTAGAGAATTACAGTCTCTATAAAGACATATTTACAAGGTGCCTGGTACTATAGATCTCTTTTCACAAAGCCTACATTTATACCACTTCACTCAGAGGGCAGGTTGTAAAATTAATTAAGAATAACACAGAAGTTGCTGAACTCTATCCTACTTTGACAAATTGGCTTCTAGTATGATATTAATTATTTCAACTGAATTGAGGTATTTCACAGCATTATTGTTGATGTCCACAATATTAGGGACGCTATTCACATCTGAAATCACAGAACCTTTTAATCATGAGTTCTTCTTTCACCATGTGGTGTTGAACTATAATAATCAAGGTCTTGATATTTCAGAATAGATATTTTAAAGCATGCACCCTAAATTATCCCCTCTAACATTCTTACTTCTGTGCATCTTCTGACAGCAAATTGAGAATAATGGGTCCTATGGGAATATATACCCCGTGAAGCAATGACTAGTGCCATGATATAAATTCTGAGGAAGTAAAGCATTTTTACTGTGTTTAAATAGCACTAGGGATGGGGGGGGCATATACTAAACAAACTCCATGCAATGAAATAGTGAACAATTGCTTGCTAATCTGCCAGGGTTCCTGTGATTCAGTGAGGTCTGAGGGAAAACAAAAATAATCCAGTAACCAGTAAGACTACCAGAGCGTGCAAGGCGGCTGAAGTCAGACAGAGAATCTCCCTTCTGGCATTTCCCGCATTCTGAGTCCTTAAGTTAGGCTGCTATTGTTCTTCTAACTTTGTTAAAGAAAAAACAGTGTATCCACGTGTCCTGTGTATAAAATATTACTACACACAGAGGGCTGTTTCAGTCAGTGTTTCTCGTGAGAACAACTCTTACTGACACATGGCAAACTAGATGAGAAACCCCAATGCTCTTAAAGTCATTTCAGATTTGCTACTGATTTCTACAGTGGATGAGACTTTCACCTCTAATATTGCTAAGGGTCAAAATACAACTGAAGGAAATGAAAGCAAATTGTAGTAAAACATCAGCAGTAAACCTGTCCCACAAATTTCTTGTGGTTTTACAAGGATGTAGTTAATACTTAAAGTTGTTGTTACTCAATTAGGTGACTTTTATTGTGTCATCAAACAGAAAATTGATACCAAATGGCATGTGCATATGAATGAATGAGAGGATGGAGACAGTGTTAGCAGAGCAGAAAATGGCCAGCGCCTGAAACGTGATTCCAGTGTAGAGCAGATACTTTCTGGGGGAAAAAAGTATTTATATGGAGGAAGTAATTAGTGAATAACAATTAGTAGGAAGGTATTGGAGTCTTTACTCTGTGATTAATTTAATTTCTTTCATAATCATACTCGCAATTTTGTTCTAAATGATACCTGCATCAGTACTATGGCTTATGGCTTCTCTTTCTGTAAGAGTCACACCAAAACCACAGTGAACTATCCTTTGAGGCTGTTGCATCACTCACTTGTTTTCCTAGAGCATAAACTGGAGTGACTTGTGGAGGAAGGTGTCCTGTTGTTGTACCTATTCCATTCCCATTGCATTCACCAGGACTTCAGTGCAAAAAGGATTGGATACAGCAGTAAAGTAAAATATTAATCAGCTTAGTAAAGATGGCAGAACTGGGAGGTAAACACTGAGCAGAAATTTAATGCAGTAAATGCTATTTTTAATACTCCATCATTAAAAGCTCTTACCTTCATTGACAAATGTAGCAAGCCTGCATAAAACAGACTTAGTATGTGACAGTGTGGAAAAACAAGTGGCTCAGGCTGAAGGGTAGATCCAGAAAAACCACAGGTGCTGTTCCTAACAGCTTCCTGAAGCCCTCCTTGGAACAGCGGAAGCCATGCAAGTGCTCTGCCTGGGGATATCCCACTGACAAAAATAGGGTTGTGTGAAAAGCTGTTACTTGTAAAATAAATCCATAGGAAAATATGAGCATTCACTATTCTCTTGACCATCCTGCCAAAGGATGCATGGATTTACTGTAACCGAGTGCTGATGTCCCTCACCCAACGGCAGGCTGCCTGCCCTCTGCTCCCATACCTGAAACAAATGCTAGTCTGACTTCCAGCTGCCTCAATCATTCCTCAAGCTGAATCCTGTGCTCCTGCCATGGTAGCTCTGCCTCTGCTTGGGCTGTAATTTTCAGCATGAAGGCTGCCCACCACAAAACCAGAGACTATGTGATGCGTGTGATGGACTGTACATCGCTGCAGGAGAGCCTGTTTATACAGATGGGCTGTTGCAGGAGCTGGCTCAGCTTTGCACCGCAGCAGATTATCTCTACTTAAAGGTGGCAACAACAAATCACAGGAGGGGATTTTCACGTTGTAACAGCCCTGAGAGTAGCAACTATTGTCTTCTGGCAGCGTGGGATGGGACACGGGAAGCACAGTTGTGGCAGGGGAGCATCCTGAGTGGAATTCCCAAGCTTTCCCAAGAGGCTTTGAGGAAGCTGTCTTTAATTTGATGAAAAATTCACAATATCGTTTGATTAATGTTGCTATTCACAGATGATCTAGAAATTCTATGGGGGTTGCTCTAATATTTTGAACCAATTCTTTGTACAGCCTATTTTTAAAAGACCTCTGTCTTTTTCTTCTTCTAGAGCTGAGATTTTTCTACAGTGGAGAAAAAAAATTCAGTAGTTACTTGTTGTCAGGTTTCTACTGTAGCAGCAAAAAAAAAGAGCAAAAAATGGCCTTTTAGTTTCTTAGTGAAAAAGTGGAAACTTTCCATATGGAAGCTGCTTAAGATTTGGACCAAAAGTCATCATTCTGCATTGTAGGCTGTAAGAATTGGATATCAGCTACTGCTTTTTCTGTAGTGACTTTTTCTAGGAGACATACAAGGAGAAAGAAAGACAAACTTTAAAAAAAAAAGAAAAAAAATGTACTTACAGCAATTTTTCAATCTTTAATAGTTGCCCTGCTATTTGATATTAAGGTCTGGGACACTCACCATGGCTGTGGAAAAGCATTTGTTAAACACAGGCTGCTGCTTCTTTCAAGCAATCAAGTTCCAAATACACCCAGAGTTTCCTTTTTCAAGAAGCATTTCTATTTGTTTTTAGAGTGATTCACTTCTCTATACTATTTCTTAAAAAAAAAAGTGTTGATTTTTTTTTTCTCCTTTTTTTTTTTTTTTTTTTCCCTTCCTCTTACCAGATGACACTCTGTAGAAGGGAAGCAGTGGTATTATTAAACGATTATGGTACTTTACATGCTTCACCCTTTCATTTAGTCATTTCTAGTGACACAAATGAACGGACATACATAAATGGACATTTATACATGTCTCATAAATAAGTAGAATGGCCATAATACCAATTAAAAGTTTGTGTGAGCCAGTTCTTAGTCAATTACTCCTATTTATGGGCTCCTGTTAGATAAATAATACTCTTGCAAAGAATATAGCAGTAGCATATTTTAACCATGTTCAGAGAGGTACAAAAGAACTCAAATGGGGAAATAAGGGTAGCTGTTATTAGATGAACTAGCATTCATTTGACAAAAGGGACAAATGTTTGGGTGACTCTGGTTTTTGTTCTTGACATACAGAAATATATTATTGGTTTTGGGGGGAAGAAAATCTTTTATTATAGCTGTCTTTAGGAGTGTAAAGAAAGATCATTTACTCCTCAATTAAACTGTAAATGTAATGCTGAATATACACTTTAACAGGAAAGAGCAAACAGTTGTGTACAGGAAGAAAGCTCTTATTGAAAAAGACACCAATTCTTGTGGTGCATGTTTTTTTTTTTTTTTCTGAATTTTCTTGAGCACAGATGAAACACCTTCTCAGAGCAAAATGATGCCTATTGGGTATGGGATTTATGTTAGGGGCTACATAAAGGGCAAGTGCATTAGTTTGTAAATGTTGCACCACAGTGGACTTGGAAAAAGAGAATTAAACTCTAAGAACAAAGCTTGCCTAATGCCACATGACACAAAGCTCAACAAAGTGTATCTTAACAGGTAGGGGGTGGAGGAGGAAAAAATCCCATAGCCTCTCTATCCCAGCAGGAGCACGTAAGTAATGCAGTGTGAGGCTTAGATGGAAAAATACTGGAAGTTTGAAGAATGTGCAGTACACAAACTGTACTGCTTTCTAACACACGTTTGTGTTAATTCTGTAGCTCCTTCAGTACAGTATCTTGCATAAGTGACATCCTGAGAAATATTTTGTAGTTTACAATAGGATCTGACATGCAGAAGTGCTAGATTGCATGGAGATAATCAGTCAGCAAATCCTGTTGTCTCTCAGTTTCCAAATTCAAGTGATAATTCTGCATTCATCTAATGTCAATCTGTGGCAAAAAGCCCAAAAGAAGGATTAGAGCAAAGGAATTTGGTGAGCTGAGGGAGAAGGAACTTCGACTTGCAAAGACTCCTCTCAGACTTGTGTTTTGGGAGAAAATGTGCATTAACTTGTGCCTCATATTACTTTTAAAAATACTTTTTTTGTGTGTGTGTTTAAGATAATGGTAATGTAGACTTTGCATCAGTGATTCCTTTATAGAGTCTTTTCCTTCTGTCATCTCAGACTGCATAAAGCTATAGTACTATAACCAAAGCTTATATATACTCACTGTGTTACCTACTCCAACTACTCAGACATTCTGCCTTTTTAAGCCTAGCTATGTGGGAATAATCGGTTTTAAAATTGTATGAGGGAATCTGCGCATCACTTTCACTGCTGTGATTGACTCTGTTGAATTTCATCCACTGTAAGTCCTGATATAATGAAACTTAATATGTTATGACTTTGGAATTAGTTCAAATGGTAAAGGGACCTCTTATGTTTTTTTACATCTGACAGAATCTTAATCACTCTGTAAAAATATATATTTTTGTGTTGTGATTTGTATTTTTGTCTTTTTAAAAGTTAAATACCCATTAGTCCTTTCATTTGTGTGCACGTGTAAGACTTCTAGTGCTAAAACTTCCAAAAATGCATTTTGTCTTTCTTTCCTCTGTATTCCTTGGTTGCACTCTGTAAACATAGCCCGGAGCATTAGTCTCTTCACTACAAAGTATGGATTATAAATTGGCTAGTTTAAGCGTGTAATAAAAATGCTTAGGAAAGTGAGTTGCTGTGCAGTGTATCATGAGCTTCAGTGACTTAAGAGCTGGAAGAACCACAACACTGTTCAGATGTTTTCACACTTACCGAGACAAGCCACTGTAAAACGTGATAATGAACGGATAATCAGCTGCAGCTTCACAACTCGAATCTTCCCAGTTTTTGAACATTCCCCATTTTGCTTCCTTGTAAGAACAAGTCTAGCTTCACAGTCTATAAAAACATTTGTATTTGTCTAAGCAGCCTCTTGGAGCCCAAGCAGCAGGCAATACAAAAGAAAAACAGGGTTATTATGAAGGTGTATTTAGTCTCGGAGGAGCAGTTCACAGGTTTCCAAACTTTTTCTGCTCCTGTTTGTCACACTGCTGAGAGTGATGGCCAGGGCAGCTTCACAGGTGGGGTCTACCTCCCACAAAGCAGTATGTTCTACTGCAGTTCAACTCCTCACTCATGGAGTCTGAGGTGGTAAATCCTACCATGTACACTGATGAATGATATAGATACCTTCACAGTTTCATGTTCATGAAAGGAATTCTTGTTGCTGGTGTATTATGCTGCTATAGTTAGATTGTTCTGTCTGCTGTTTTATAGGCAGTGGTGTCGAAATAGAATATAAATAGTAGGGGAGGAGGTTAAATTTAGCATAGTTCTCCTGAAGATATATGCAGGCAACTTTTCTATCATACTTTATTTACACAGAATTGACACTATTGGATAAGAGAGTCTGTCACCATACAATCTGCTTGAAAGCTGTGCCCCACATCTGTAGCATTTACTCACAGGTCTTGTTTCTGAAGCCTGGGTTTGGTGCATCTGTAAAAAAAAATATTTACTAATTTAAATCCTTTTCCTTAGAGAGACTTTTATATAGGATTATAATTTTCTAATTGTCTTTGGGTGGTTTCCAGAGCATGTAATACCCAAATACAGGAATTGTGGTAGTGATTTGGCTGAGGGCTGTTAGCAAGCCAGTTTATTTTGAACAGAAAGTAGATACTTATAAATCAGGGGAAACATTGTATATTTTGAAACCCTTCATGGTGAAATATCCCCCATCTTTGTGTGTATGTGCATGTCTGCATGGTCACAGATGTAATTTGCTGTGACTGGATTAGTGAATAATTCCAATTATCTGGTATCCAGAGAGTGATTGACATTGTGCCCACATTTTATCACAAGTCAGCATTGCAGATATCTTAAGCAGACGTATATCCTGACAAAGCACTTCAGTGGAATTCTGCATGGCTGAAGTACTTTTCAAAATGAGTCAGGCATCATAAAAGAAGATCTGTTCAATGTGAATCATTTAGACCTTGATCCCTTCTGGTCATGTTTTGCCAACTTAGTTTATTCTGGTTCGTTCTCTACTCTGGAGTTAGTTCCTTCTCTGCCAGGTAAGTAGTATTTCAGCATAGCTGAATTAAGAGCAGAACAAAACCCTAGAAATAAGCAAAAAAATGGTTGTTTTAGCCTAACTTCTCTTATCTTATTGGCCAGTCAGTGACAAGTAGAAGGGACTTGAGAAAGTGAGGAAGATGAGCTGGAGTTTGTTGTGGAGTTTGTTGACTGCTCCACAGCTAAAAGCAAGGCAAGGGGCATCTTGTAGACCCTCACAATGTCAGATTGTGTAACCTAGGAAATAAATTCACTGTAATTTAATGCTATAAACAGCCCCACTCTGATTATATATAGGTGCGTTTGTCTCGTTAAAGCAATAGAAAGTAGCTTACTAAAAATGGTAAGTAGAGATGTTAAGAGTTCTACTGAAAGTAATTAAGGAAAATCCAAATATGAAAATATAATTAAAATCTTAGCCTGTTGTTTTGGCCTAAAATATAGTTCTAGATGGCATATTGTTTTTTTGGGGGGTTTTAGATTTTTTTTGTTTGCTTTTTTTGTTGGGTTTTGTTTTTTTGTTTTTTTTTTTTTTTTTTTTAGGGGTGGCAGTTTATGTGTGTGGGGTTTTTTTTTGAGAGGTTTTTGGGGTTTGCTTTTTTTCTTTCTTTTTGTCTCAATTTTTTTTTTTTAATTTCTTTCAATGACTTTATTCCAAAGTAAAGTGACCCTAGCTAGTGTACTAGCAGAGGGACTTTATTATAGGTTTCTTCTGTCATGCTCTTACAGCTGCTGTCTAAATTGAGCTCCTACATCCTGATTTGTGTTGTCAGTGACACAGATTTGTTGCAACTCATTGTATCAGTTTATCACTTCTTGTTGTTCTATTTTTAAAAGTCTTATTTGTTATTGCAGTCTAAGTATTCTTAGAACACATAATAAAGAGGGACATTTGGTGATGTTTGGCTTATTTAGAAAATAGATATGATCTGAAAAAACGTAACTCTGGTTTTATGAGGAAAAACAACCCAAGAGTGAGCAAAAGCAAACTGTTAACAAAGGAATGTGTAACTGAGGACCATTTGGTGATCTTGGGCTTACTTTGCAAATAGTGTTACAGTCTGTTTCAAACTCAGTGTCCAAAAGCTACCAGCTCTAATAAAAAGCAGATTTATTATTGTCATAAATAGTGTTACTTTTTATATTTATTGTTTTTGTTCTCTTCTTTAATGTGCCCTTAGGTTTGAAAGGCTGACTGAGGATAGCAGAGGCTTCAAAACAGTAAGTACAGAAAGCATTAAGTATCTAGCTGAGGTCTTCTAAAAATTAATTATCCAAATCACATTACTTTTACACAAAATCTTACTCAATAGCAAACACTGCATATTGCTGAGAATGGAAGTATTTTCCATTAATTAAGAGTTCTCAAAAAGTGTATCGTGAAATACAAACCACATTCCATTAGTATTCACTTGGGGGCTAAAGAACGACTCCAATAATATCTGTACTCATTAAAGTTTTCATTCCAAATACTAATTATCATACAGAGCTCTTGCATTACAGATAAACACACAGAAAGCTTCCTTCTCCAAGAACAGCTCTTTATTACTCTGATTTTTAATGCAGTAGAGAAATGAAATGGAAAAATTAGATATTCCATGTATTTGAAAGAAGTTTCTAACATGTCAGGATGCCAAAGGAAAATGTGCCTTTTTGAGTAAATGGTAGGAAATAGTGCAGTTGTCTACAGAGGACAATATGAGAAAGTAGCCTTGTTGTCTTGATAGTAATAGGTTCTGTACTCAACTAGTCTTCTATATTGTGTGTTCTACATTACTTTCAATCTGTAAACAAAGTAATACTACTCATGTGATTAATGACTTTTTTTTTTCTGCAATAAACCTTTTCTGTTTTACTCTGTTGTTTTTTTCTAGAAGTCAAGTGTAGCAAACATATCGTGAATGAGTCCATAAGGTTTTCATAACTATTGCACAAATATTTTTTTTCTCTAATAACTTAAAACAATTGAGTTCCAGTGGAAATCCTCAAGACAATAGATACATATGTACACACAAAATATTTATTTAAACATACACGTATAAATATATTTATAGATATGTGCAGAAAAGCAGATATCATTATCAAGATGTTTCAGTAGAATATAATGGGGATGTTATGTAGAAATTCTTGTCAAATCTGCAGCTAGTAATAACAGTGAAGACTTTTTCTGTGATTTTTTTTTGAGAACTATTTAGAATATTACAGTAGACTTTCAGTAACTTTGCAGTGGATACCAGGGATAGCACTTTCTTATATAAATCTAGTTTTTAATTCAACATTGCTGTGAGATAATGTCCTTTTTTACTAGCATATCTAGACTTGCTATTAAGTGAATATTTAAATATAGTCTTTAGCATTATTAAAATCATAAATTTTAAGCAATCTATGAGGTTACAACTGTTATGACTGCAGCTGAGCAACTAACTAGAAATATTAGTCACAAGTTTTTGTTTCAATAGATTGAGTAATTGTCCCAGCTTTACTTCTAATGATGTATGCTAATTCAATTTGTTCGCATGAATCCTGAAATTAGACTAGTTTTCAGAGAAATCTTTCATGTGTCCAGATCATTTCGGGTTCAACTAAATTCATACTGCAGTGCAGGTATTTCATAATTCCTCTTGAAGCTGCTTCATATGCCACAAATGCACTCAATGATTTGGGAAGACAATCATGAAACATTAGTAATAAAGGAAGACCTATGAAAGCCTCCACTTCCCCCCACGTCCTTGCTGAAGCTCTTTCTCAGTGCTTCGTTAAGAAGCTCCAGCCTGAGCTGTCTTGGTTTCATGGTATAGGTTGCCTGGTGAGTCCTTTCATATACCTGGAGCTCAAAGTATCTTTGGACATTAAAATTCACATGGTTTAAACATACTAGCGTGCATTTCAAAAGTAGATACTTAGGAATGAAGAGCTACTCAGAGTCCTGCAGACACAAATACCTGCCTTTCTAGATATATAAATCCTAATAAATGTTTCTGCCTGCATTGCTACATCTGCTTTGAACTGGTGAGTTAGTGCTGTGTTTTTAAAATGACATAGTTATCATTCTTTTGGGGGGCTATAATTTTTCTGAGTTGTCTATGTAATGACATGAAGAGCTATATTTTCATTTACTGTAATGTAGTGTGGACACTGTTGAAGAGAACAGCTATGCCAGTTCCTGCCAGCACAAGCAAACTGAGGCTTTAGAACATCACTTGCCTGATGCCAAAAGGACTGCTTCTCCTTAACACAGGTTTAAAAACATCTGATATAAAATCACCACTGCGAAACTTACCATACTGTTAAAATAATACCCACTAAAATGTAGTAATTTGTTCCTGTTTGGAAAATTGCAAGGGATTTTCTTCAGCATGCAGTTTTATGACTGAAACGCAAGTGCTGAGTTAAAGTTACAAGCAGGGAAAATTTTAAAACTATCTTTGAAGCAATTCTACCATCTTTTGTATTAATCTCATCATGTAAAGTGTTTGCCTAATCCTATTCTAGCTTGAAAATCTGTATTGCTTTTAACCTAAAAAATATTTTGTATTGCTATTTTTTCTAAAAGCAGTTATTACAGTGGAAGCTCCTAGCCTCTTAGGTAGAAGTGAAGGAAGAAAGCATGAGTCAAAACCTATTAAAAAGCAACATTGTTTGAGCATGAAAAAGAGTCTCCCTGTTTTATTGACTGGTCTGTATTATGACTATGTGCACATTGATATGTTAAGCGTGTTTACAAGCATTATAGGAGTAGCTGTTATTTGCAGTTGTTTTTTTTTTTTTTCTCCCTTACAAAGTCATTATTTTATGTTTTATTGAAGATGCTTTAGTTCAAAATTATCTTGTAAAACTCTTTATCATGGACTCATAAAATAGCAGTAAAAGCATTCTTCTCAATGTAACTTGATAAACTGTAAAAAGTTTTAAACCACAAATAACTTTTAAAGTTTGGGGTGGGGGTCTTACTAAAAAAAAAAACAAAACCAAAACCAAAATGCCACACACCAAAACCCAAAAACCGAACTAAAACCACAACACAGACATCTTTTATTTATAGGATTCTGCTAGAACGTTCTATTATATTTCCAAGACATTAGGTACCCAATGGCTAAGCAGTACTGAAAATGCTGTAATGAACTATCCTAAGTGCAGAAACAGAATGTCTGCTTCATTTGGTAGACTTTTTCTGTTGTAATATGAATAATTCTACTTCTGTCTCTTTAAAGTATTTCTGGTAAATAGAAGTTTAAGGAATTTTCATGGCACCTTTTGCTTGCAAACATACAATACAGGGGTGGGAGTGTGGCAAGCCTTTCTTTATAATATGTACTGATAGTAAGTTAGGAAGGTAAATAGCAACCCACCTGCATAAAAGGTTGTATTATACAAATAAAGGACACCAATGTTTGTTTATTTACAAGATTTGCACAGCTTAGTATCTAAATAACTATCCTGGGTTTTAAGGAGAACTGTGTGATCTTTTGACTCGTGTTTGCAACATATTCTTTTCAGCTTGAAAAGTAGATTGCCAAGGTAGTTTTAGCCAATGTCCTTTTAGATATTTTTGTAAGCACAGGTTCTTTCTCAGTAGTCTTAGTAGGATCTCTGGAAACTGGATATTGTGCTGTGTTAGAAATGTAAATATAAAATAGTATGAAAATATAAATGCTTGGTAAATGTGTAACTGTATACGTACCTGAATATGCCTCTTCATGATTTACTACACTGTGAGCAAAATCCTGATGGTTTGTTACTGTTAGATAATGTTTTTCTGTTAAAATAATCCAGACTAAGTTTATTTTAAGAGTATTTTAATAATTTCAAGAAGATAATTCAAGACATAATTTTACATTCTTAAAAAACACTCTCAATATCTTTTCCTAGCTTATTACTTATTAGTGTCTCACAAAAGAAATTATATTCCATCTTTGCCAGGGGTCGGTTTTGAAAGTATAGTACTGCCATTCTCTTTTGTTTAAGAAAAAAAAAAAAAAGGACATTTCCTGCCAAAGGATTTTTCCCTTTCCATATGAAGCCTGTTCTTACAGATGTAGGAATTACTATCAGTACATATTCACATCTGAATAGGGACATTGATGATAATGCTAATTACAAGGCTAAGGGGAGAGGAGATTACTACTTAGAGCATATTTTACAGTTTGAAAATATTGTTCAGGTGTTGAACTAGTTTTATCCCTGGCATAATTTTTCCTTTTTAACTGTTATTGCATCAGGGAACTTTATTGCACACATGAGAACTTGCAGAATGAAGGCCATGTTAATTATCTCTTCAAAGCTTTTGTAGCCTGGGATAAACTGTCTCAGAAGTTACTCTGTTAAAGCTAGTGATGTGACTGATGTGCTTAGAGCTCAAATGTATGCAAATGTGGCCAGAAGATAAGGCCTCCAAATAGCTTTTTCTTTGGGATGTGTTGGTGGCTTTGATGGTAGGAACATTTGACCGCTGGAATGCAGAAATTACCATTTCATTTCACTGATCAGCAGCCACTGGATGACGGTAACACTGTCGCTCCAGTGAATCCAGCACCATTTTAAGCTTCTGTAACTTCAGCTGTTTGAGTCTCAGGTCGGCTGTAAATCTCCAGTTGAACAATCACCATCAGGTGTTGAAGAAACAGGAGAAGGTTTCAAAGGCTCTCTGGTGCCAGGGCATCCGGCATACTGAAAGGAAAGGAGTACAAAGAAAGGCTCTGAATTTCCTGCCATTATTTAAAAAACCCCTCCAACTGTCAACCATGAAAGAAGCAAGCTATTGTACTAGCCAGCACTCTCACCTCCCAGAGGAGAGAAATATTTCCGAGCTTCATTACATCTCCAGATATACAATTAGTTGAGGCCCCGCTAAAATACCTGCCATTCTTAATTTAGTCCTTCGAAGTATTCAAAGCTGAAAATTATGGTGCTGGTTAAAAAAAAAGAAAAAAAAAATCCGAGTCACTTCATCTGAAAATTAATTGATTGCATCTTTCTGTTTATTAAAAAAGAGTCATGATTATAAAGCACTGTAATTGTAAGCATTCATTCAACGTTCATGAGAGCACTTATGATCGTCAGATCCCTAAGCAGTGGCTGGAAACAGTTAAACTTTCCTACTTATTTCCGTGTTTCATTACTTTCATGTACTTCAAATAGGAAGTGAATCTGATATTTCATATACCTTATGTATTTGTATCTCACTAAGACATATGATAAAGAAATTATGTAACTTAAGGTAATTCTGTAGAAAGTCATTCTGGGAAGAAGAAAAGCCCTTCCAGCTGAAGTAATTTGAAAGGTAGTAGCTCCTTGTAGATACTACTCATTATGTTTACAGTTTTCTGTTTGGGAGAATGGAAAGCTAGACTTTGGGATTTTCCAATACAGCGTAAAACCTGCTGTATAAAAACTACATATAAAAAAATAGCTAATGGGCACTAGCTGCATGGAGACCTCATAGCATCCTTCCAATTTCTGAAGGGGGCCTATAGGGATGCTGGGGAGAGTCTCCTCATGAGGGACTGTAGTGATAGAACAAGGGGTAATGGGTTCAGAGTTAAATAGGGGATGTTTAGATTGGGTATGAAGAAGAAATTCTTTACTGTAAGGGTGGTGAAACACTGGAATGGGTTGCTCAGGGAAGTTAAGGATGCTCCATCGCTGGCGGTGTTCAAGGCCAGGTTGGACATAGCCTTGGGTGGCATGGTTTAGTGGGAGGTGTCCCTGCCCATGGCAGGGGGTTTGGAACTAGATGATCTTGAAGTCCTTTCCAACCCTGACTATTCTATGATTCTATGATTCTAAACTAAAAGCAGTAACGAAATTTGATTAATTACTGGCTTACAGAGAAAGGCCGCTAGAAGCATACAACATTCCCCTTATTAGACTGCTGAATAATTCTTGGTTTTGTGTGCCATGGTGGGCAACGTTTATAATGGATAAAGTCAATATTTAGTCTGTTTATCTTTTTAAGTAGTTTGATACAAATATCTTATTATTATGGCACTTTTTCAGTTTCCATTATTGTCACATCTAATTTAGTTTTAAACTAAAAATATTAAAAGAATTTGTATGCCAGTTATGAACACAAATACATCTTACCTAAGATTTATTTTTCCTGTATGGTTGCAATCTCTAGCTGAATTTCTTGCATGAAAAAATGTATCAATTTAAGTTCCAGAATTAGAAGAAAATGTCAGGTTCATCTTCGTCACAGATCACTGGTCACCTGTTGTAAACGATTTTCAGAAACAGAAAAGAATGTGAGGCTCTAACAAAGTCAGTAAAAAACTGCCTGAGTATGAAGAAGTCAAAGTCATTATTCGATTATTTAAATAATCCATCAGCTAAATTTGCTTTATTTGCAGTTGCTCAGCTTTCCTTCAGCCACTTACTGCTAGCTTACTGTAAATGTTTGGCATATGTTTGAGACATTTTGTTGATTTTTGGTTTTTATTTAAAGATCTCCCCTCCCCCTAAGTTTTGCTGTTTAATTGTTTATGGATTATTCATATGTTAAACTCTGTCACCTATATTTAACTGCAAATCCTAAATTAATTGGAAAAACTCCACAACAGTGCCTGATCTTCTGCTGTGCTGCTTAGCGGTGATAGACTAATTCAAGAGCTCCTTTAAAAGAATTGTGGCATGCTTCCAAGAAAAAAGGGAGTAGAAGAAAAGCAGCCTGCTGGCTGTATGATATTAAGAGTTAAAGCCACTGTTAAAGAGAATTAAAATCATGGACTCCATTTCTACAGGCAATCACACACATGTTTTACTTTAAACCTGTCAGTAGTTCTATGGGCTTCAGTGAGCCTCCCTGCATTGCTTAGAGGTACTGAGCTATTATATATGCACCAGAGAGAAATTTTTACTGAGCTTTTTTCCTTAACCTTGGGTCTTCCCATTTCTGCTGATGCATGTGCAACAAAATCTGGGCAATTAACGATGGGAAGCATTGCTAAAAACCCTCGCTACCAGCCGAAAGCTGTGACCATACATTCAGAAACTTAAACTGAAATTCTATTCCGGTAGACAGGAGCATCTGCTTTCAAAATGAGCTTTTCTGCCCAGAAGGTTACAGAGCTGCACAAAGAGCATCCCAGCCTCTTTGTTCCTCATACACTTTCTGTTATTTATGATCCTAATTCATTGTGATGTTTCTCTGTGTACAATAGATTCTTAATGTTTGTATGCACATTTATATACATTAAACATTTTGTTGGTAGAGACATACATTTCCTTATGCCAAAATGGCACACATGTGCTCTCCTCTGTTTTTTCAATGTAACATGAAAATATCAGCCACTTGAACTGACAGAACAATTTCTATCATGTCTGATTGAATGGCTGCCCACCTCTTCATATGTAAATAAAAGCTTTTGTTAAAGTACAGATGAATTACTTCATTTAAACCCTGGGAAAAAAAAAATTGATTTGGGCTGCACATTTGTTCATCAGATCCAGATGTACACTATCCACTGTCTATAGCTGATTTTACTAATCATGCCTGAAGGATTTTGTTTTGCAAGGTGGCAAGAGAAGAGTATTCTTGTTTTGTTGTTTTTTATCACAGTCGATTTATTTGGTTTGGTTTTTTTTCTACTTAGTATCTCCTGGCAACAGTAGTACAATATTTGGTTTTCAGCACAGAAGTGTATGTTGTGCTGAGAGTCCCAGCTAAAACTCCATAGTTTACAGAACAGAACATGCAGACCTTGTGGATATGAAAACTAAAACCAGACAAAACCAATTTCATGCACTGTTAAGCTGCTTTGTTAGCACCTACTTAGTATCTAAGGGAAAAAAGGACATAGCTGTACGTATGTTCTTTAATGGACACAAAAGCAGTCATTTTCCAGCCAACCTTCAACTGCATTTAACAGAAACCCCAAATATCATCCCCTCCTCAGTGTTATCTATCTCCTATACAGGACAGAGGGAACACTTTCGTAATTACATTTTTTGTAACTGAGTGATGTATAGAAGGAACTCATCTATCCTTCTCTCCCATATAAACCCCAAACAGCATTAGCTATGTTGTCTGAGCCCTCTGTCCATGGAAATACAGACTCATTTCTCTTTCTAAAAATGTTAAATTGGTAAGGAACAGTTATCTCTGCAAAATGCTTAAGTGACTATTTCAAGGAATTTCCTAGCAATAGCAGTAAGAAAGCTCTGCTAATTGGATTTTATGTCAGTCTATGCACATTATTTGTAGCTCTTCTTCTCTTTTCAATGATAAATCTTTCCAGAGGATGGAGTGGCTTTCTCATAGACAATACTATACAAAAAACCCCACATGTTTACACCATTTTATATATGTATGGTAATATTTCACATACATCATGTGGTTATACAGTGTGTTTATTGCCCTAGCTTGTTAAATAAAATCTGCCAGTTGGGATGCTTAGGAGGTATTGGACAGGATTATTCCTACTTTGTAACAGACAATACTGTGATTTTTCCTAATCTGCACAATTTTTATGACGACCACATGTCCTCTAACCAAATTCTTTTCTAGAGGTAAAGCCATGATTTTAATGAAACCTTCTCTTCCCGTGGAAACATATGTTCTTGAAACTTTTATGTTTATTTACAGCTTTGTTAGTGTTTATTTTCCTTCTCTTTGTTGACTGTAAAATCAGACTATTTATTTTTCACTCTCTTGCCTTTGTTATACTGCGACTAGCAATTAATAGAACACATAATGAACTCTCAAGGTATATGGAAGACAATAATTAAGATAACTGTTCCTACTCCACTCCATTTCTAAGTTCCCAAGATCCACCACCCTGTGCACGTATTCTGCCCAAAGATCCTGGCAGTGTGAAAATAGAATCTGAGCAAAGGTGCTTTAATTCCTGTTTTCCTTTGTTAAAGGCCTTTATATTATGACAAAACTTATTCTGTAAGCATTAAAGTGATGCTTACCAGCAATGTTTGTTTGGTGGTGCAGGTAAGCAGCATTTCTGTCATGACATAATGTGAATCTATGCTTCTGGAGCTGGAATTTCTTTTTGTGGTCATGTTTAAAATTGAAAAAGTATCAACAGTGCTGAAGATTGACATCCTATGTAAACCCTGGGTGTCACTGCATGAATTAGCTGGCTTAATGTTTCCTCCAGTTGCTATGCCATGCTTAAACTGTAAAAAAATCAAAAGCTGTGGTCACTTTGAGTGTCTCATGTATAGAACATGAAAGTTCTATAGTTCATGTAGTCTAAAGAACAAAGCTCTTATCCAGAATTACCAAAGGACTGTATGCTCTGGCCTCACTCCATGCATTTCCTGACAGTCAGACGATGCACATGCTTAGGAGGAAGGACTCTTCTGAAAGCAGCCATACAAAAGTAGCTTCAGCTTTCTTACCCGCAGAGTCCTCTCATAACTTCTGCATTGTGTCTTTTACAAAGCCCATAACGCTGGGATTAACAGTAGGCAAAGTCTGCTCACATGCAGCTATGAGAGAAAGGAATCTGAGCATGTTAGGCTGCAAACACAACTTGGAGCACCATAAACCCAGCTTGCCTTGTTATTAAAAACAAACCAACAAAACCACCCCCCGAAACAAACCAAACCAAACCAAAAAAAAAAAAACACCCAAAAACCCCCCAAAATCCCAAACCCAAGCAAACCAACCATCCAGGAAAAACAAAACAAAACAAAAAAACAACAAAACAAAAAAAACTGGAAAAGAAAAAAAACAAAACAACACAGCCTAAACCATGCCATTGTAATCCAGGCTATCCATGCAAGAATGAGCAGAGATGTGGTGGAAATTAAACATTGCAAAAAGGAGTATAGTCTGTTTTTCATAAGCTGCCTAAAGCTACAGGTATTAATACAGTGATATTTTCTGGTAGAAAATTCTTCTTATTTTTTCCTGAACTCTTTGATTAAAACAGTAAAAAGGAAAAAAAGTGTGTATGTTAAACTTGCTGAGATCACTGTGAAATAAGCAGCTTCTTTTCCTGAGAACAATAACATACTCCTAGTATGACTTTTTATTTTAGGACTGCTTAACTGCCCTTTTAAAAATAGCAGGTGATGACTACTCCTGCAGTCTATGTCAAAACCTGAGATAAGCATAAGCTGTTACTAGGTCCCCAGGTTGCTTGGGGAGCATGTTGATATGTCAAACAAGAGTAATCAGTTTTACTCTTTGGAAACAAAATGTTAGGCAAGACAAAGAAAAGTAAGACTGACTAGAGTGTGTTTTATCTTTCAGAATTTGCCGAGTTCTTTAGCTCTACTGTCTGTGCATGAACAGTTGTTTTCAACTGTCCCACTTCAAGCTGTAGTTTGGCCTCGACCTTGATTTTTGGGGATTTTGACATGTCATTGTTTATCACCCTCCTTTATGCAGCAATTAAACATATCTACAGGCTCCTGACCCTTTTCATTGTGTCTCTAAGTACAACATAAAATTTACGTGCATACCAGGAATCCCTATGCATCTAGTGAAATCCACATGTAACTTTCTGTGCCCATATTCCGTCATATTTTTACATGAACACATGGCTTTTATAACAGATCCTGCTCATGATTTGAGGCCCTCATTTTTCTGTGATCCAGCCATGAGATGGATTTTTCATTAATACAGCCCTAAGACTTTACACTTGACTTTGGAAAATGGACAGGCACTGGTGCCAAGTTTTGAACTCTGTGCTTATTATAATTCAGTCTGTTGTGTCACACACATGAAAAAGTCTAATCCTGGGAGAAGCCAGAGTCCAGATTCTCAAATGGGCCTCAGTGGGCAGCAGGTTTCACTGCATGTTTGACAGCAGTGATCCTGGACATGTTGCTGGGGATAACTGATGGCTCAGAGCTGATCTGTCAGTGTACAAGAAGTGGAACTTGGGGGGGATTTCTGCACCCAAGTAAGTAGCATGCTGTCACGCAGACATGCCTTGGCAAAGTGCCTTAGTTTTGATCACTTAGCACAAAGAACTTTCTTTTTGTCTCAAGTTTCATTCTACTGTCTTCTAGCTTCCTTAAGTGTAAAAACCTCCTACCCATCAATGCCCAATGCTAGTAGAAAGGCACGTTGCCTTATAAGAGCTATCCCTACTTTGTATTTCAAATAGGCCTGTATGTGCTGCAATTAAAAAAAAAAACAGGGAAAGAGGGAATACTACCAAATGACTACCACTTACACCTTGAATAGTCATTAAACCTTCCATCACAGGATCTTTTAACCTCCAGAGGAGCATTAATAAAATCTGTTATCAAGTGCATCACATCTTAATGATTTGTTCATCTCTAAATAAGTATTGCTACACCTTTTAAAACCATGTAATCTCTAATTTCAGAATAATTAGTAGTGTTCTTACAGAGGAGACTTGAAATATGGAGAGTTAAGAAATAGGAAATTTTTCAGTGCAGCCAAGAAATTTTTACTCTGCAATGTTGTTGTTTTCTAATAAATTGTTTTATATAACTGAATAGCATTAAATAGCATTTTACAGGATGGGAGTACAATTGATCTTAGAGGATGGTCTTTGCAGTGCCTGAGATGTGGGACATCATGAGATAGATAGATAAACATCTTGATGATAAATTTGGAGGAAAGCCTATATCTCCTCTTAGGTACCCAATAAGGCTGTGCCTGGGTTTTGTGTGGGAGCTGGCCATATTTCTGCAATTATTTGGTAAAAAAAAAGCCCCAAGCAACCTGAAACAAACAAAAAAAAAAAAAACAAAACACTACCAACTAACATTTAAAAGTATTTCTTTACATTTCAGGAAAAGGGCTGAACTGACAGCTGTCAAAATTGAAATGAACTAGCAAATCATAAAAAGTTTGGGCAATATGCATAAGGCTTTACTGCATTAACCTGTCAATGCTTTGAACGCTACACCAGAGGGATCATTCTTAGAAGCTAGAGTCAACATCTCGGAGCTCCCTGGAAAGCATACAGTGCAAAACGGTGCTAATTGAAGTGATGTTTATTTCGCCTACACTCCCTAACTGCCAGCCAGCAACAGGGCCAAAACCATTGACTTGTTTAATTCAACCTTTATTATCCATTTTTCATATGCATTTACAAGGTGTGCAATGTTGCAGTATCTGGACATGCTTTGCAACTCTGTGAACAAGGAACAGGATCCACTGGCACTGTTAATACTGTTGAGTATTTATTATATACCAGCATTGTTTCTATTGTCTTGTGCACAGTCTGAAACTGGAAAGGCAGACTGTGTCCCAGGGAACTTGAAGTATAGACAACCAAATTTTTCCAAATAGCACAACAAGTCATTATTGAGTTCAGTCCCGGCTTTTTTTTCCCCTGACTTTTAGCATTAATAAAAACAAAGTTCAAACTAATGAATTTACTCTTTGAAGACCAAGGGCAAAACAGACTCTGCCTTTGCATAAGGCTAAGAATGGAACATTTCTTTTAATACACGACACAGATTCCCAAAAGAAGATCATGGCAGGTATCAGAAGTATCTCTCTATAATGTCAGTTCTTATAGACAAGGCAAACTTTGGTACATACAGCTATTAGATATTTCACTTCACCTCCAGGAGTTGCTATTTATGTTTCTGAGTAACTCCTGAGCTTCACATAGTCTGAGAACTATGAAATTATACTGCCTGTAGCCATGGCATTATGGAGCTCTGAAGTCAAATGTGCACTGTTCCTAGCTAGCTAGGATTTAGTTTCACTATTGTCCTGAAAACTTACATCAGGACTTGAATTAGATTCTGGTGTTTCCCAGTGAATAAAGGGAATGCTCTACATAAAATATTGAGAGGGTTGGTAGGGCTGATGCATGTTGTGGGTGCAGCCTGGGAAGGAAAAGCAAAGATGCTGTTAATGTGTGGTATAAAGTAAAGAAGAAGTGAATGACTGTCAGATTTAGGATTTTGAAGCTGAAATCAGGCAGCAGTGATCAGAGGGAAAGTCTTTCTGAACATATTTTAAAACTTCTGTTGAAGTGAACAAGGTTTATTAGATTTTATTGTTTCATGGTGTGTGATGTCACTAGAAATCTTGGATAAGAGTATAAACCAATTCCTTTAAATTCTGAGAATAATTTTTTCTTTGCACATTAGCCATTTCTGACTGGATATCATCTTGGATTAAAGACATTTGGACATGTTACTAGTTTTACATTCCTATACTTACATCCCAGTAAAGCACTTGTACAGTGAAAGTTTAGCTTCACAGACAGCAGAATCTCATTGCTAAGGTTCATTTGCTGTCCTCAGAAAGCACTTAAATGTGTTGACTTTGAGTATATCAGTCTTTCTTACAATACTCTTTAAGCCAAAACAAATAATATCTTTAGATTTAAAAAGGAAAACAATTCAAACCTGCTGTGGTTTTCCTTAACTTACTTGCAAGAATCTGAAATAGGATAGTGGAATTAAGCCAATCTATAGGATGTGCTTTTGTCCTGTGAAATGTTTGGTTAATGTCATGAATTGCAAATGGAAAGCTGATATTTGAGGCTGAAGCATGTACTAATATTTTCTTGTTACGTCCTGAAGGAGAGAACTAGCAATAAAGTGAAAAAGACAAGAATAGGTGCAAAAATGCTGTGTCCTGATTCCCACATCTCTGTTTACAATGAGTGAAGTCTGAAAGTCGATGAGTTGAACCAACCAGGTACCCGCCATGGGTTTACTGTGCCAACCTATACAAGGAAGAGCCAGTTCTTCTAAGCCTCATTCAGATATTGCCCATTGCCATTAAAGACTTTTGCTGCAACTTGCATCACATCAGAAAGCGGGTCCAAAATAGGTCCCACCTAGGCCTTTAAAGCTCGAACACTGCATTTCTCCAGACACAAGACTAGTAGCTCAGATACTAGACATGCATAGAAGTAAATCTGGTAGCCACTGTGCCCCATGTTTCTTCTATCCGTTATCTTTTACACTGGCCTGCATTCTGAAAGAAAGCTTCAGTGTTAGGTGCAGAAGCTCCCATTTATCTCATTGAAAACAAATTTCTAAACATCTCTATAAGTGGAGAGACAGGGGCTGTCTCACCTGTTACAGTACTTGTTTGCAGGGCTTGGGTTCTTCACTTGCTATAAAAAATGGTAACAATAATTTGTAAAGAAGGTGAGAAGATTGGTCCTTTAGTATAGATCTTTCTTCATGCCAAACATACACATAGCTGAATCCCTTCAAACTCTGCATGAAAAAAGGATCACATCACTTATATAAAATGGATATCCACAACAAACTTTATGTATGCTTATACGTCAGATAAATCTTGTTGGTAAGGTCTACCTGCTGAGAATAACAGGAAAATGTGAAATTGATGTGCAAGTCCAAATGTTTTGTATTACACAATATGAATAAATACAAACACACAGGTACACACACACAAATTTACACATTTAGAACTATATAAGACTTTCAAAGGCTCAGTTAAACAAGCGTAAGTCTGCATAACCTAGCAAAATTTCTGGACACATTCTGCTTTCCAGAAACCCAGCTGACTCTGGTATTTTGTTAGTGGGAAGTGACTGCAAGTAGGGGATTTGAATAAATATTTATTTATGTGCAGTTATGTCATCTGCTGGATGCTCCATTATTTTTCAGGCAAAACAAATGATTAAATGGAAATAATAAGATGCATGAATGAATGTATGACCTGTCACTGTTCTATTTTTCTTACAAAAAAGAAATCCTCACCCACACCATGTAAATGTTCCATGAGGCCTTGGTCTCACCATTGCCAGCTCTGTATCCCCTATCTTATTTTTTTCTTCAAAAATGGATTAAACTGAAATAACTATTTTTTTATATATCTATGTATTTATAAATATATATGTTTTTTTCTAATTGCAAACTTTCCTTATTAAATGTACTCCAAGAATTGGGGAAAATGTGTTGTTTATTAAGGCCATGTTTTGCTAATAACATTTTGTAAGAGTTCAGATTACACAGAGCCCTATTCTTTACTCGTTTTTAAGGAGGTGCTGTAATTTTGGAAAGCAACATATGCCCCATTTGAAGCCTGGTTGCTATGGCAAATTCACATTTCAATTCCATCATGTTGTAAATAATAACATAAAATTGTGTGCAGATGGCTGGAGTGAAGGTTAAATAAGCCTCCCAAGTATCCTTAACTTGGGGCAAGATGCTTTTTTTCTGTCAACCCTTACAATTCCCATGCACTTTTAACTGCATCTTTGTACTCTTTGGTTGTTCTGAACCTCTTAGCTCATGGGCAGTTTCTGGATAAACTACAAAGGAAGATTCTTAGGCCATGCTAAAGATAAGTTTTATGGAGAGATAGACTCCAAGTGCTGTCCAAACCTGCAGAATACTTTTCGGGTACTATCTGTTATCTCTGTACACAGTCAAGTAATTGCTCTCACCTGATAGATGACATAGATGAATGTTGTGGGGTAGAAAAAAGCACTCCAAACCCATCATCTCCAGTAAAAACATAGCTGTTAACAGCACAGCCAGGCTGTTCCACCTCTTCACGATTCACCATTTGGGACAAGCACATTTTTCTTGGTCTGTCTCCCAGTCTCACGTGACACTGGAGAAGCTTTTGTCTTCCACAACTGAGAAGAGACCTGTGGTATTTAGGAAACATTAGTAAAAGTAAAAAATGTCTGCAAGGACATTACCATGCTTACTCTTCTTTACCGTAAGTCAGCTTGTTTTGGCGTGCATTTTTTTTGTCTCATTGTCAATATTTAGCACATATCAGAGGGAATAATGATGGTTTGCAGATAGTGTTGTACTCCAGATATAAATATAATATAAAAATATAAATATATTCTGAAAAGAGAACAGATCACGCTAATCAACTATTGCTTTGCATGCAGGATGTCAGAGATGAGAAGGTAGAAGTTTGACTGAAAAAACGTGGCTCCAGGTCTCTGGTGCGTTCACCCCCATGAAATGGATGGAGAGAAGGGAAGAGAAGGAGAGAGGAGGGGACAGAAGTAGAAGGGAGAGGAAATATCATATGTGGTTATTTTATACTAACTGCTCAAAGGTAGGAGACTAGGAAATATTTTTTCTAAAACATAAAAGAATTATGTTACCAACAGATTATAGTTTATAGGAATAAAAATGGTATACCACACATCAGCAAAGATTATTCTAAGCTAGGAGAGAAATGAATTAGCTTATCTAATTCACTCATTTCCAGGGCTGAGATCACCTCATCCAGAAAGGGCTTCTTTTTTTTTCCAGAGACCGTGACGGGAAACACGACATTACACTTGTTGTTCCCTCTCCTTTTCTTTCTATGTCTCTTATTCTCCGTCTTTTGGATTTCTATTCCCAAGAGCAAACTGTAGCTGAAGGGGCTCCTTGGTTGGCTGCTAGACACAAGACCTGTTGTCAGAATGCCACAAGGGATGAGATGAGTGCAGGGCTCAACCTCCTGCCTTTGCCCATCTGGCCCTGAGTCCCCCTGTTCCAGCTTCTTCACAGAGGTTCCTCAGGCTAAACAAATGATGCAGATATTAGCCACATTGCTGCAGAGACGGTGCTATCCCAGAATTTCTGTCTTTAGTAACATCATTATTTTGAGACCTGTGTTTAAGAAGAAACATGAAATGAAAGATTTTATTTAACTTTCATACATCTTGAACCATATTTTCAAAGTTGAACTTCTGGAAGATTGAAATGTTAAATCAAAATTAATCAGTAGGTTATCATTCCAGTTTTCACTTTCTGTCATATTTTACTCTGTTACTGCTAGCCTGTATTAGCAGGGGAAAAATCCAAATAATTGTAATTATTTTAATGGTTTAAATTCATTCAAATAATTCTAAATATCATATGGCATGTGATTTAGAATACTGTAACTTATAATTCTATCACTTGTTTCAGTTGATGTACAGTTACAATGCTACTTAATGCAGACTGAAATTTGAATTGTTTCCAGCTCATGTTGTAATAGTTTAAATACGCAGAAAAAAGAAAAACTAATTATAATAATGTAGTCAAGCTTTACAGTACAGATGGTTCTTCAGCCTAATTTTCCACCTGATTTTTTCTCCGAAACCTTCTGCTGTCCTTTTGGTGTACGTTATTCAGGGCAATTAACAAACAACAGTCCTTTCCAATTATCAAACAGCCCAGCATCAGTGGAGTGCTTCTGCATCAGAAATTACAAACTCCTATTTCTTCTATCTCTCCTGCCCCACAATTTTGACAATATGGATTTATGTAAGGGAGGAAAACTGTATCTGATCTGAGTATTGCCTCGAGAAAAGAGAATAAAATGTTAGGCTGTTGCCAGCTCTACTGTCTTGGAACAAGCCTTGCTATGAAAGCTCACACCACTATTATTGCTATAAAAAATTCTCTTAATATTGTCAAGTCCTTTTCTCATATCTCACTAAATTTGGGCCGACTGTCTTGTCTTTATTAACAATGGGGTTTAAATATCTGCAGGTTTAACCACCTGCAGAAACTGCTAGATGCTGAAGCTGGGAAAAAGAACAACAACCAGACTTTATTTCCCATTGTTTAATTCCAGAATTTTTGCACATGTGCTTAATTTAAAGTATGTGTGTATTCTCACAGGAATCAATGCGAATATGGGGATGACTAAAGGTAAGCAGATGTGTAAGTCGTAGGATCTGGGTCTGACATGAAGACAAGCTTCAACAAGTGAACGCTGCAACAGAAGGGGAAATTAAAGGTGACAGAAGCAATAAACAGTAATAATATTGTGGAGTCAACCTCAGACACATATATGAGGATCATCATCATACCATATTTAAAATTTAAAAAATAAATGTAAAAAAAATTCCCCAATCACAAATAATTTTCACTTAAGGGGAGATACCTAGAGGCATAGGAGCTGTCTTGAGATTTAAGCCAATTGAGGAGAAAGCAGGTTTTCAGACTGTTGAAAGACAGTGTTTCAAGTAGCATGCACACTATACAATAGCCGAAAAAAAATCAAAAATGTTAGAGATGTATCTCTTCAGCAAAAACATTATGAACGCAAAGAGCAATTAATTGAGAGGAGACAAAAAAAATCAGGAAAAGGTGAATCTGAATTTATGTTTTGAAACTGAGGACAAGAAGCCAAGTCCTCTAGTGCTGCGAGCAATGATCTGGGGAGGATTCAGTGAAAGGGTGACCCTAACTGTAGTGGCAAGGGAGGAAGATCATCTATTATAGCAGCTATATTTGAATGAGCATTATGTAAGTCAGAGAAAAGAAGGTGACCACCATCAAACCTAGAGATGATAAAAGATATAGGAGAAGGTCTCAGCTGTCTGAGCAGGAAAGCATTAGTCTCAAGAATACCTTAAAAAAAATACAGCAGTATATGACTGAGGATAAATGTAATACGAAATCACCAAAACCTTTTATTTTGCCTTGATTGATTTAAAAGTTCTTCCTTGCCACTCATCTACCTGTCAGTTTCAATCTACATATAACATATAACCTGAAGGGAAAAAAAAAGGTGGAGGGATGAGGGGGAGGGAGGAAGTGGGTGAGCAAGTAATGGAAATGTCATTATAGCTTCATTTTGCCTGATGATACTGGCTTGACTGTTTTGCATAAGCATCCCTGGTACCATGCTGGTGTGTCAGAGCCAATCATGTACCTCCTGCTGATTCTTTTACAGCAAAAAACCTTCTTTCAAACATCCAATCTCCATATCTGCATGGAGTTGTCCCTTTGTTAGTATATACGTAGCCAAGATTCAGGCATTTAGTAGGAAGCAAACACATAGGTGTCAATATTAATTCTAATTATATTCTAATGATATGAATGATATCTTTGACATTAAGCATCTGTTTAAAGTTGTTATTTTGGCGTAGCACCTATGCTTCTAGAGTGATACTGAAAATGACAGATGACCTCTAAAGATCATGAAGTGACTTAATTGTGTGCAGTAACTGCGGTGGTCTGGAAGGAGAAGGAGACAAGAGCTTCATAAGATTTTCAAAGGAAAAACACTTGAAAGTTAAATTCTCAGCTCAAATTTATGATGCACATTACCTGTGTCATGAAAGTTTTATGTTGACAGAGTCAGGGCGATTTCTCACGTCTAGCACTCAGTGGGAGCTTATAGTACAACTTGGAAAGGGGCTTTTGTCCTTAATGTTCATTTTGACATTCACTCCAGTGCAGAGATGGGGCTGAATCACAGCTTTTGAAGTCATAGCCACATCAGAAAATCCCTAAAGTTTGAGAGCACTTGGACTGACAGTTTTGGCTCAAATCATCTCTGATCTTCTTGTAAACAATTTGGCATCTTTCCTATTTGTACATACTCAGTGAATGATGTGAACCAGGAAAGAAAACAAGTATGCTAAAATAATCCTTTTCCCTCCTATAATGCATGTGAATGAAACTGAGTCCGTCAGAAAGGAGATCTGCCAGTATCAGCAGGGAGGTTATTATCTTTGCATATGTTGTTTGCTAAGAAAATCCCTGTTAAGATCTGTTGTGGTGGATATGCAGAATTGTGGAAGGATGCATTTGCACTACACATTTGCATCTGTCTGACTTTTTAATTTCCTGGGTCTTTAAAAGCATCCCACATGAACAGTGTGCCACCCATAAAAAGATTAATGTATGTCCTGTCCTGATAGAGCAGGACATATATTCTGACAACAGTGCTGTAAAGCAGTTGCCAGCATGATGAACAGGACGTTAAGTGGTGTGGACGCTGATACCAAGAGTCTGGGTTAAACATCTCATGCCTGTCCTTTAACTCTGCCTCTTTTATGTCTCTGTGTTGCATCTGTCTTCCCTTTCCACAGATCTCCACCTGTAAAAAAGGACAAGAAAAATAATTCAGTCATGATCTGTGTTTGCTAAACTGCCCTATGTCTTAAATTTGACAGAGGTTAGCAAATGGGCAGCAGGTGAGAAAAAGGGAGGGAGTAAGAAGACATGTTAGTGCCCATGCCTGTTTATTCACATCTGTTCCCAAACTCCTGCTTTTGATTTTGCATGAGCACAAACTGCAAGCAACTGCTGAAGGCTAGAGGAGGAGCAGCACAAAATTGGTGCATGTGAAATCAAGATCTGCCTTTAGTATGGGACAGAGCTGAAGAATGCATGAACTCACAAGGAACAGCTTGCAAAAGGGGGAAAAAAAGTCAAGAATGGGAACAATTTTTTAAAAAAGAAAGTGCAGGATCCCAAAATAAACCCCACATCATTGGTGGTCACTAACGCTGTGCTTGTCATCTGTTGAATCTGGCAGTCTGCACATCATTCAACAGATAAATGCCTTTACCAGAGCCCTCTGGACAACAAGGATATACAGAACATACATTTAAAATAGACTGCTAGGGCTGGGGGAAACTCTGTTGGTGGTCACAGACACCAAAGAATCAGGTATAGGAAACTCTGAGTAAAGCAGACACACACCGAGTGAAAAAAAAAAATGAGAAGCAAATCTTTTTTCCCCAAATTCTTATACAACATTTTGATAATCCAGGCTAATTGCACACTAACAGTAGCCAGTCACAAATTGAGGAATACACTCAGATTATGTTTGTGTGGCTAAAGTGGAAGTGGTCTGCCTTTCACGGAGCCACAGAGCCATACGACTTGCTTTGAGAAAGCAGGACATATTTCATCTGCTTTCTTCTCAGTTACTCTAAGGAACCACATATGGCTAGAGGTACTGCCTACTCTGCAACCTATTAAACATGCCACAGCAAAGTGTTTTCAACTGTATGCCATGTGGTGAGCCTCAGCAAAGCAAGAGGTAGTGGGTTATTACATGGCCTCAGAAATCCTGAGTCTGTGCAAACATTAAAAAATACTCAAAATACTTGAACTGGAAAACACACTTATTTGCTGTAATGCCTATAGATTTCTTAAAAAAATATAGGATCTTCTTTTCCAGTCATCCTCTCGAATATGAAGTGGGATAATGAAGAATTCTAAACAATTTCATTGTAGTGTGTTTTCATACGCTATTTACAGGCATTTCAGCTTATTCGTTTATGCACATTTTGTCTCAGCTTTCAAGCAAAACCAAACTTTTCCTGGGGGCAGCTTCATCCAAGTTTTGCCTTCTGCTCCACTGTTCTTTGACATACTCCATGGAAACAGGCGCATTGCTGGACTCTCCTCCATTCACATCAGGGCTGGCATGAAGTTTCAATGGCCAGCAATTACGCCTGGGGCTTTTAAGGGGTATTTCTGAGGCGCTGCAGCCCTTGACACTCCAGCTGGAGTACTGTTTTAGAACAAGGCAAGAAAGTGTGAAGATGCTTCTATGTGACACAGTATAGCTTGGACACTCTCCTGTGTGCTTGCTGCCATCACTATGCCAATGCTCTTTGAGGGTATTATCCAGATTTACTACTTAAGTCTTGCTTTTTTTTTTTTCTTTTTCCCTCTCAACAGTCTATGACTAGGATTAGCATTTTCTATGTTACCTGCTGTGTACATGTGTAAAAGGACAAGAAAACTAACCTGTTTGGAAGCCAAGTGCAGAGAAACCTCCACAGACTATTCCCTTTTCACAAGATATTTTCCATCATATAATGCAGAAACAAAGTTATTAAAATGTTACTCCTATAGAATTTTCCAGTTCCTTTTCCTTATTCCTAATCAACATCATCCGGGCCTCCTGCACTTTTGGGTGAGCGGTTGTTTTGCAGTCCAATACATGAATTTATCTTCACATGCCAAAGAAAGCTTAGGAATTGCCCAATCTATTTCAAAACCTAGGAAAAGTAGGAGGTTGTATCTGGCAGCAGCAATATGCATTAAACATTCTGAAAGAAAGCTTTGTTGTTAAGGAGAGGCAACCCATTTGGATCAAGCAGGACCAACATAAATCTTCATTTTTGTCTTTAAACATACCAGGAGCAATTCTGAAATTAGGCTCTATTTATTTCTTCTTTTTGTTTCCCCCCACAAGAATTTTTTCCCTATATCTCATAGGTCTGTGCACTTCTAGATTTTGGCCTTTTAGGAAAGAAATAACCTCTCTGATTATCTCTTGGACCATATGTATTGAACAAAGCAGAATCAAATTTTGGTTAATGCATGAGATTGTTTCTAAATGCTTTGGTTGACTTTCCTGAAGGAGAAAACCTCTATGCCTTGCAGGCAAAGGCAACAGAACAATTTCTGTTCTCACTACACAAATTTATTGAACTTGAGGCCCTAAGCATTCCTCAGACTGCATGCACACAGAACTGAGCCCTGAGGCACCTTTCCTTGGTCAAATGGCATGCGCACAATTAAAAACCATAATGACTCAAAACAGACCTGACTGAAGCTTCTTGAAGACATGAGAAGCTTGTGATCTTTTCCATCACTTTTTTTCACCTTTATGTCTACATCTGTTCTTTTCTCCCCTTGCTGTGCAGGAGGTTTGGATGTAGTTTTGAAAACTTAGCCCTGTTATGTATTGTTGAAAACTCTGACTAGTTTTGCAAGAAGCTGCCCATCACAAAGCATTGCTCCCAGAGAGAAGTGATGCAATGCTTTCAAAGAAAGCTCTTGCTACCAGTGGAGAAAATGTAAACAATCATAGAATCATAGAACAGTTAGGGTTGTAAAGGACCTTAAGATCATCTAGTTCCAACCCCCCTGCCATGGGCAGGGACACGTCCCACTAAACCATGCCACCCAAGGCTATGTCCAACCTGGCCTTGAACACTGCCAGCGATAGAGCATTCACAACTTCCCTGG
>JASSUY010037197.1:53376-66090 GCA_032466535.1 Forpus xanthops
TGGTCAGGCAGGATTTCCCCTTAGTGAAGCCATGCTGGCTGTCACCAACCACCTTGATGTTTTTCATGTGCCTCAGCGTGCCTTCCCGGACAATCCGCTCCAAGATTTTGCAAGGAACAGAGGTGAGACTGACTTGTCTGTAGTTCCCCGGCTCATCCATTTTCCCCTTCTTGAAAATGGGGGTTATATTTCCGTTTTTCTTGTAGTTGGGAACTTCACCTGACTGCGTGATTTTTCATATATGATGGACAGTGGCTTAGTAACTTCACTAAGCAGCTCCTTCAGGACCCATGGATGGACTTCATCAGGTCCGAAGAACTTGTGCATGTTCAGCATGCTTGAACCAGATCCTTTCCTTGGGCCCAAGGTCTTCATTCTCACAGTCCCTGCATCTGCCTTCCAAGACTTGAGTGATATGGTCAGAGCATTTGTCACTGAAGACCTTGGCAAAGAAGTCATTAAGAACCTCAGCCTTCTCCAAATCCAGGGTAGTCAGTTCTCCCGATAGCTTCCATAGAGCGCCCACATTGTCCCTAGTCTGTCTTTTATTCACAGTGTATCTATAGAATCCCTTCCTGTTATGTTTAAAATCCCTAGCCAAGTTTAATTGTAAGTAGGCCTTAGCTTTCCTAACCTTGTCCCTACCATCCCACACAATATCCCTGCATTCTTCCCAGGCCACCTGTCTTTGCTTTCACCTTTTATAAGCCTCTTATTTCCTTCCAAGTTTCTTCACCAGCTCCTGATCCATCCAAGGAGGTCTCCTGGCCCCCTGCTGCACTTCCTTCTAGTTCTGATGCAACACTCTGACCTTGTAGTGCGTGATCCTTGAATATCAACCAACAGTCTTAGGCACCCTTGCCCTCCAGGGCTATATCCCATGAAATCTTACTGAGCAGGTTCCTGAAGAGACCAAAGTCTGCTCTCTTGAAGTCCAGGGCAGTGAGCTTGCTGCATGCTCTTCTCACTGTCCTGAGGGTCTCGAATTTGACCATCTCATTATCACTGCAACCAAGGCTACCCTGGAGCGTCACATTTCCTACCAGCCCTTCCCTGTTGGTGAGGACGAGGTCAAGCATGGCACCTCTCCCTGTTGGCTCCTCTATTACTTGCAGAAGGAAGTTGTCTTCCACACAATCGAGGAACCTCCTGCATTGCTTGTGCGAGACCGTACTGTCCCTCCAACAGATATCAGGGTAGTCGAAGTACCCCATGAGGACAAGGACCTGTGAGCATGAGGCTGTTCCTGTCTCTCTATAGAGTGCTTCATCCACCGAGTCCTCTTGATCAGGCATACTTGATCCACACGTAGTGGATTTGAGACTGTATCCCAAATGCTGTCAAACTGGAAGGCTTGATAAAGATGTGCTTTTAGTGCTAGTTTCATCACTGAAATATACAGAATATGTCTCCTTAACAGAAAGCCTTACCTAAGCAACCTGGTTGCCACAGTTCATTCTTAATAAATTACCAACCTCCACTTGTGCATTGACATTAGGAAAACTTTGTGAGGTACTACAGTGGACAAATCAAAATGTTTGGATACGATTTACCCATTATTATTTCATTTTCCTGAAGAAAAAGCTATAATATCTACCCTTTGGTATTATGAATAATTTTATAAACTGTATTCTAAACAAAGAATTTAGTGGTACTTTGTTATGCATCTACAAGAAAATACGTAATTGCATTAGATTGAAAAATGCCATGTTAATTTAAAATAAAAAGTTACTTACTGCTTTACAGTGCAGTAAGGTTTTAACTTAAGTGAGCCTATTCAGTTTCGTACCATTTGAAAAATGACAGTATTGTAACATTTACTAAATATTTGCAAAATCACATGATATTTCTTAAAAATGGAAATCTACTAAATAAGCAGAAAGAAAACATCTGTAAGTAATATAACATCTGAACATAAAATATTAACCAGGAGACAAATGTTGCCAAACATATACATAATTATTGTACTTCATTGGACCCAAATCTTATGAATATGAGTTAAACTTGCAAATACATTTGAGATTCAATACACTCTTGCACCACTTTCACATCAAGGAAATCCTATTAAGTGGACGTCAGTGGAGACCTTCTGTTGGTGTATGAGAAAAGGCAAATCAGGCACTGGGTTTATAGTTGGCCAGGAAAGACATAACAACTCATGATTTCAGCATCTAAAGTAGAATGAATACAAAAACCCCAAAGTGCAATTTTTACTGCCAGGAATTTTATAACTGAAGCATGCAAAATGAAGCAATATTGTATTTTAGTGCCAAAGCAAGTTCACTCAGAATTTCTGAAAAACTATGGCTTGCCAACTCAATGTCTGCTGCATACAACCAGGCAGTAACGAGGGATAAACATCGGAAGGTAAATGGCCAGCTTCCCATGCAAATACTTGACTACATCTTAAATATTCAGCTGAAACCCCCTTACAGCCTTAATTCAGAACTGAATCTATTACTTTTTTGCCCCATATTTTCACGGGGCTTTAGCATTTGTGCAATAGTTGGCATCACAGAAGGAGCTGAATTCAGAACTGATCCTCAATGAGCATCAATACATCTTAGGGAAACCAAAAATGGTAAGTCTTACATTGCTTTTTCTGCTCTGCCATCAGAACAGCTCAAGCTCATCTACTTGATTTAGGTTTGTGTACTTATTTAAAGCCACATTCATCTACCAGTGTACACTTTACATGACATTTTTCCTAGAGTAGTCCAAGAGCCACCCGAGGTCCCAAACGCCCCATATGCAACACACAAAGGAAATTCTGTTCCATAGTGCATTTGCTGAACCATACAGATAAATACATCATCAACAAATTTTGGTACTTTGTCCCCAGCTCAAAGTCACACACATTAAATAGCTCTCTGGGATTACCTGCCAATTAGCTCAGGTTTGTGCTGCTCACATATTTCACAGGTCAGTAATTCCTCTAAGCTACAGGTCTTCTACTAAATTGCCATTGTATATACATCAGTAAGAAGAGAGACTAGCCAAGGAGGACTAAAAAAATGAGCTCAGATCTCAGCCTTGTTAATCCAGTATTTCTATGGCACTGTCTCCCTCACCCCCTTTGCCTCTGGTGCCTCCCATCCCACTGTACGTATGAGCCAGGGAGAATCTGGTTCCTAGTCTAGAGCAAAGTCAGAAGAGATTGGTTCCCCATAGGAATAAATATAAATTCACTCAGTTTGTAACTATGTGGCACCCTTCCAAGAAGAAATTAATGCTCAAATAAGTGACAAAATGCTCATCAGTTTTCAAGATGTTGCTGCCAGGCAATTCACTCAGATGATTACCTATCACTGCTACCAGTGCTGGGTAAAACAGATAAAAAGCCCCCATGAAATGTCAGCTAGAAAAGCCACATGCAGAAAAAGATAACGTGCACTTAACTAATACTTAATTAGACAGAATAATTAAAAGTATACAACACTGGTTGTAGTTGACTCTGGAAAGGGGAGAAAAAGTACTCTTCCCTAAAAATGTCACACAAATTACAAAAACGAGTTTTGAGGAAATTTCCTGATACAGTTTTGGCAGCACACCTCTCTTTATATTCATTTTGCTGAGTGAAACCTAAAAGCAAGAACTTACAGGCAGGTAAACAAATCGAGGGCAAGACTAAGCCAGAGTGTTTTCAAAATTCTATGACAGCGGCTATGTGCACACAAAATAGAAAGTTCCAAGCATCAAAGTTGCTTTATACATACATCCCTAACCTCTCTCTAGAGCTAGGCAGCAAATTTTCTTGAGGAAATGAAGCAATGCGAGATAAGAATTATGATTTCACCTAACACATGGCTTACGCCTGGGAATTTTTTCTGTTGATGGTTTTATGTGCAAGATATAGTCCAAAGTAATTAGGGAGGGCAACATTTGAAAAAGAGAGAAAGTAAGGGAAGAAAAAAAATCTGTATTATCTAATAATGGCAATAAACAATTGATTCAAGTTGAAATATATTCAGCAACATTTCATCTATAAAACTACAGCTATGTAGAAAGGTCATTGTCAATAGAATATCAAATATAACAGAAACGTGTTAAAGTTTATCAACTGTTTCAGAAAACACCAGGGTTGCCTTCTTATAATGGAGACTGAGATTGACTAACAGACCTCTGTAGCTCTTATTAAAAGTGTCTTCCCCTATTAAAATTTTTTTACTAAAATTCCCACCTCATAATAAACTCTACATTGCTTTATCTTACTTTCATCAGCATAGAGTAAGGATGGATGTTTCATTCTCTGATTAGCAATCTTTACAATCAACTGTACCATTTTTCTGACCATGATCCTAGTATCTTGTGGAAAAAGGCTATTACTACAAGTTTCATTGCCATGGGATGTATCATTCTTAATCTAGCTGTCACTGAGTAAAATATCTGTGTTAATTTTCTTGATTTAGCCATTAGCCCACTGGTTAAATTCATTACTTCTCCAGTTACACAATTTGGGTGCATAATTGTAAGTTATACCTGACTTTTTAAAAATATCCTTTATGTCTTTTGTTAAGATGGCATTTTCAAAGGAAGCAGGGAATAAAGACATTTGAACTTGCTTTTCCCTAATCACCTGCCAAATTCTACAGCTTTCATTTCTGCTCTCTATGCTTTCATTGAAAAAAATACCATGAACCAACGTCATATCTTTATAGACAGCTAACCTGTATAGTCAGAATGATGCTACTGAGTTTTCCCATACCCCATTCATCATCACTATTACTTGAACACAGAAAGCTGATGGCTGGTGAGAAGAAACCACCCTTTGCCTTCTTTTTGTGCTTTAGTGTCCAAAAAGGAAATAAATGATCCTTTTACAGCTTTATGAGGCACTAATCACCTAAGCCTTGATTAATGTACATATGTTCAGTGGTTTTTGGAATTGACTCAGGATAAGACCAACTGACCCTGTCAAGCCAGATACCTAAGTTGGAAACAAAATCTCTTTTAACAATTTTAATCTACAGGTCTTTCATTACAAAAAGATTTTTCAGTTTGTCCAGAAAACTTGTGTTCAGTTTTCTCGAAACCATTTCCCATGCTTCAGGATTGCTTACAGTAAATAAATCATGCACTGGATTAACAGAAAACCCATGTTAAATTTTAGTTTGAATCTTTAAGCTTGAGAGTTTACAAAGGGATTTGGATAACTTCTTTTATTTTCTCCACTGCTACCCAAGAGCAATTGAGAGAAATCAAAGACGTGCAGCTAATCCGGCAGATATGAAGGGTAATTTTAATTTGTCGCATGAGAAATCCTCCTCAAAATACTCTAGTCAAGCATTAGCACATCACTTGATTATACAGGAGACACAAGAGCTCTGGTATTTTACTTCAGTTCTAATTCAACAAGGGATATTCCTTATCCTTCTTATTTCAAGTACCTTTGCAAATGATTTTTAGTACTATTAATAGTATTACTTCAGTGATACATTACCACTCTCTTCTCACAGCACCATATGATACAGACACATCATGCTGAATGATGTATTTTTCTCAGTATCAACAACCCTTCCTCCATAAGATCTTTTATGCCTTGTCCAGTAACAACATGAGGAGCTTTCATGAAGAACACTTTTGACACATCCCATGTGTCTAGAGTTTATTGAGCATAGTTTAGCTGACCTGGCACTAAGTATTTTTGAAAATAATATTCTTATGATATGTGTAATTGTGATAACAATTATCCCTTGTTACCAATTTCTTCCAATTTGGTAGAATAAGTTACTTTCAGAGTCTGGCAGCTCCTTGTATTTCTAAGTTTTTCAGTTACCGGAGTTGCGTAAATTTGCCAGAGATTCATTACCAGGTCAGTGAGAAGCTACAAAAATCTGTGCTAACTCAAAATAATTAATTAAATAAATAAATGTTCTAACTATGTACTAACTTTATCTGGATCTATTTTGACTTTTAGTTTTCAGAAATTTTTTAAATTCCAGATGTTGAGTTTGAAATTGTTAACATTAGCCAGATGACTGAAGATAAATTCCAGTCCACACAATAAAACTGAAGCACCATTTTAAAAATTCCAAAATAAAGTCTAATGTACATTATCAAAAGCTAATAAGCAGTAACAGTGATTTTCTTTCCAGCACTATAAATCTAGACTAAAATTAAATATAGTCTGTATTTTTAATTATTTAACTTTGTGTTATTTTAGACCTGTAAATTCAGGTTTTTACTGGTTTTGCTGCTACTATGTTACCACCAATGTAGTATAAATTTAGCTGCTAAAGAAAGTACATGTAATTTATTTGATGTAGAATCCACAATTTGTTGCTTATTTAAACGCTCTTTCAGCATTGAGGGCTCATTTGTTTCAGATATTAGCTTGCTGCTTGGATTTTTTGAGTCTTAAGACATAATCAAATACAGTTAAAATTCCATGAGGTGAAGGCAGGTCTATCACCTAGTGTCTCAAACTGTTCTCCAGTTATTTTCTTGGATAGTTTTCCTTCTCTTCCTCTTCTGTTATCTTAATTGCCTTCCTAAAATCTTGGGAGAATGCACTTACAATTGCATTACTTGAGCAGCATGCACTTAGAAAGAGCTCATACACTGTACACTTGAAACATATTTCTGAGGTCTAAATTTTTATTCTATGAAAAAGCTATCTGATCATTACTAAATGTTTTGGGTCTCCATTAACCTCCTAATGACAAATCTAAGTAAAGACAGAAATGGCATAATGAAGGAGGGTGTATGTACTTCATTCAGAAAGCTTTGAGTGTTATTTTTTTGCAATGTGTGTCATGCAACACTTGTGCAGTTTTCACATAGCCTCAATCCCTTGTTGTGCTCTTGCATCTGCTCCTATAATGTGTTTATCATGTGGCCTCATGCCTTAAAAATAGCAAGGGCATTCAGTAGCACATGAGGTTTTTCTGTCTTTTGTTTGATCTGGTTTAGTAGTGAGAACATTCTTTATAAAGCAAACTGCCTTTTAACCCTAAATATGATTCTGGTGTAGGAGCTGGAAAGAACATGCCCATTAATCACTTGGGAGCAGTAGGAAATGAGACACTTAGCTACTATGTGCAGCACTATATTCTAATGATTTGCACTTATTTGTTTTAAGACATCATAATCACTAGCTAATGGCATGTAAACAGTATTGAATAAAAAAAACCCAACCAAATCAACCAAACATAGCTATAAGATTTGACCTAAACCCACCTGTCAGGGAGAGATGCAACTTTCTCTAACTTACACATCCAAGCAATAAACTGGTGTTTTCAGCTTTGGGTATCCAGCATGACCAGGTTTATGCATCTGACTCTTACAGGCTCTTGACACTTTTGAAGTGGACAGGTCAGCGCAAAGGAGTTTGTGCCAGGATACTTCTGTTCATTCTGCATTAGAGAAAGACAAAGTTCTGAAAATAATGACAGATATTTTTCAGAAGGCTTTTAATGACACTGTTAAAGTAACCATGGCAAAGGGCAGAAGGGTGCTGTGTGTGACCAACAAACAGATATGTTAATACCATGACCTCCTGCTGTATTTTATGTACAATAAGCTTTTCTAGTACACTAACAAGTTCAGAAAGAATTTAAATGCCCAAATGGTATTTGGCACCTAAACCAGCTGTGAAATCTCAAAATACTTGCTTTGCTGCTGCATCTGACTTTCCCAGCACCTACTTTTTGAATGTAAACTTCACTAGGTACCTTTGGGACTTGGATTTAAATCTGTATACGTTCCCTTTTTGAACTTTGATGCCCTCAATCATGCCTAAATTCAGTCCAACAATGCAATTTTCCCAGCTAATTCCCCTGTAAGGCCTGATGCAGAAGGCTTTTTCAGAGGAAGACCAGTGTGCTCAAAAAGAATTAGGACCCAATTCCTCACAAAAGGCTCTACTTTCCTTTAAAATACAAACAGAAAAAACCTGACATTAGTTATTCTGTGTATGCATTAGTCCTCAAAGCAATTTCAGACCCCTGGAAGACACAGTTCGCATTTCTTTAACAGTCTGAGGGATTTCAAATCCATGTTGCTCATCTTCTTAGGAAGTAACATGTTTTTACCTGATCAATATCATCTTCCAGAGAAAGGAGAGAAAGGTAAAGGGGTGATTTTCGCAGTACACCATCATCAGATGATCATTTGAAAGACTGATTCTATTTCCTGAAATAATGTCTTTTTTTTTTTTTTTTTTCTTTTAATTGGAAGAAAGAGCAATACATTCATCCAAGTGAAGCTACTGACTATAATTCTCTAGCAAAAAGAAGTGCTTTCCCACAGTGCAATGTGCACATAGCACAAAGCTTTAGAGAAAGATAAAGCTCTCCTACTGTCACTTTTGTGTTCCCAAGTGTCACCACAGGTAATATTTCACCCAGGAAGCTCATTTCAGGGTTTCACTCTTGAGCACATAACTTTTTAAACTATGCCTGAAAGCTACAATACAATACTGTTTCAGAAGAGTACCTAAAATTTTAGTGCTGTGATACTCATCATTCTGATGCCCTAAACCAGGAATTTAGAATCCCTGACTTACTATTATTATGTCTAAATCTGTAAACAGATGAAAAAACTAAAATGTAGCCTGACTTTACTAATTAGGTCACAATAAGAGCAAGTTATGGTACATATTTTCTTTTCCCCACTGTAGAAACTCTAATCTTACCCTGACATCCAGAGCAATATCTAAGAGGTCAGTGTAAATCCTTGCCACTTCTGAGCTGTTGGTTGTATCTCTGCTTATGTTTGGGCATCTGTATAATTCATCTCCCCATGTTTTGTGCACATTTAGAATGGAGTATATGCAACTTTGAGCAGGAATTAAATATTCATTGCAGTAGAGGGCAGTAGTATTCATTTACAAATCAGGCAGAGCTGTGTACAGTACCAGTGCAGTTGTCAGACAACTTAGACAAAGGGAGCGATGTGAAGGAAAATTAGTTCTTCCTTGGAATTGAATTGCATTTTTAATACCTTGATCAGAGTGCATAATAAACTCACATCTCACTCTTTACAGTTAAAGATAGGTAATTAGAATGTGTAATCCTAATATTAAAATAATCCTACACATATTAAAATTAGTAACCTCTTAGGAAAACAGTCCAAATTTATGAGTGAATAGAGACTGCAATCACTTGTGCTTTGTGCAACAATATATGTAATTTATAAAACTATAGTACTGAACTTGGGCCATCCCTACCCCATTAAAAATAAAAGACTCCTCCAAGCCAATGGAAACTGGCAATCTTCACCGAGTAGCAACAGCTTACAGAAATATATCTCCATTTGTAATCATTTCAGTGTATGGATGATGACATTTGGAAACATCTGGATCTGATGATGTCCACAGGAGATTCCAAAATGGTAGTGTCTAAATGTGATGATACGATAAATACAAGATGTTTTATTTTAGATTTAAATAGCAGAATAAAGACAAGGGCAGATTTAGATAAAGCTTTCAGGCTTGGGACTTCAGGTGGCAGCGTGCACGCCTCTTAACTCTTGAAAACACCTCCAGCAACAGCCACCTTCTGTGATCTCTGAGCAGCCCTACAGCTGCTCTCCAGCCAAAATTCTTAACAGGCTTGTGCTCACCAAACTATGTGGCCGTAATTCAAACCATTCACTGCTCAACATAATTAAGAACCAATCTCTGAGTCCAGAACAATAGTCTGCTCAAGCACTAGCACATGAGAGCAAAATGAGACTTTATGTCTTGGCTCATGTTGCTTTCATATTTTTTTTTTTTCCCTTCCAAACTAAACCTAAGCTTCCCCTTTCCTCCCTGCAGCACATCCGTGGGCAGTTTTCAGGTTACCATAGACTCCTTCAGACTTTCTTCACCACAGAAATGAAGCCACAAAATTACCCCAAATGTATTGTCATGCACGAGCGCTAAAGCAATAAATTTAGGATCTCCAACTTAGCAATTGCTCGCTTAGAGGTCTAACAGTGAGACACTGAAAACTGATGGGGCACTGTTATTTCTGGTCCATGCCAGATACTTTTGGTGTGGAACAAGAGGGGAAATGGCAGGCTTTACACAAACTTTGCTGTTGCTTAAAACCCTGATGACTCAAGAACTACTTCATGCCTCAGCCTGACCAAGGGCAGCCTCAGGGACATCTCTGACAGCCAAGAATAGCTCGTATGGAGCAGCCCTAAGCGATTTCTGGTTTCCCACTACATTCCCTGCTCCACCATGGGAAGGCTGAGACAGCTGAGAGAAATAAAAGTGGTTTTATGACATGGTTTTCCCCTGCCAGGCAAATTTCTTGCTAGACTGAGCAGGCACTGCTCAGCTGTGTAGCCGAGAGGTTTCAAGAAGGCTTGTTCTTCATCAGGAGTAGGTCTTCCTCATTCCTGAGGTGTGTGGCACCACTAACCACATCTGCACCAAGTCTTCCATCCTGGGTTACATACAGCCACTGAGTTACAACTTCAGTACAGGTTGAATACAATGATGCAGAAAACAACACAGACAAAAGTTCGAAATCCACCCTGTAGTTGAAACCAAGAATGGAGCTCCTGTTCCTACGAGCACTGGGCTTTTTAAAAATGATTTTTCCCACTTCAAGCTACTGACAAAAAGATAAAACCTGGAAATATTTTCTGTTTTGCAAAACAACGTTCTCTAAAGGAAGCCAGGCAAGGAACATAAAATATATTTTGAAGATCTGAAATCAAAACCATGTGGAGACTCATGGAAAAACACAGCAGGCAAGAGTTAATGAAGAGGAAATCTCATGTCATACTTTTCACTATTTATTCCTTACAAATGAAGCAGTGTCCTTGTCCATGGGAAGGCCACTGCTAGACTCCATAGGCCTGGAATTTGCACAAATTAGAGAGATCAACTGAAGATCTAAAACAGCTAGCAAGGGGGCCCTTGCTGCTAATGATGGCTCCAGTTTCCCAAGAAATATAGGGGGCATGCAGCTCAGGTGGAGTCCCAAGGTACTGTGTCCTTAAAGGTGACTATCCTGCTTAGTGATGGTGGCAATGCCTAAGGTTTTGGGGGTGACAGGGGATGGGGGTAGTTTTGCTCTGTTGCTGGCTGCCATGTTCTCTGATATACTTGCCCTGTAAGTACTGTGGGATGATCGAACCCCTTCAAACTCAGCGAAAGAAAGATATTGCTTCCAACTTGCTCAATCTGATGGATTTTGTGAGTGGAAAGGGAAGAATGATAAGAGTTCCTCATCATACTCCACCTGGGCATGCTATGGGTTCTACAATTTGGAGGAGCCAAAAAAAGTTGTTCTTGCAGTTCAAAACCCTTTACCCTCTCCAGGAGGCTCCTATCAGCTTTCTCTCCAACTTCAACTAATTGAATTAGCATTATTGAAACACAAAAGCATAACAGGTAAATTAAGTTTCATCAGGGCCTCCCTATGCCCTCATTAACCCTAATAAATAAAAAAAAATAAATCAGTAACCCCCCCCAGCAGCTTCTGAGATTGTCCTTGTAAAACATATCCACTGAAGTTAAACAGTACCCATGCCTAGTCACTTAACAATTCAAAAATAAGACACATGCATAGTTTATGCCATCTTTCCATGGATGGCTCAGAAGGAATTAGAGCCATCCGCTTACCAGTCCATAGCTCATTTCTACTTGGGAAGCAAGGATTTGCTGCCAGCAGTGTTTTTAGGGGCTTTGACACTATTGCAATTTCATTAAAGTTTCTCCTAAACTTCCCAGCTGCTCTGCCATGTGTAATGGGATGTGCATGCTGCTGCTTACTTCTGCACTTGGCCTGACACTTCAGCATACAGTTTGGCATACAAAAGGAAAGAGAAAGTCACCACTGCTAATGTTATTCTCATTTTGCTATTGGCACCAGAACTGCTTCTCCTTAAATTTAACATGTGCCTGCTGAAGGTATCCATGCTACTTGTGTGTCGAAGTAAAGAGCAGCATTTCAAAGTCCAGAGCCATCAGGCCAGCTTCTTCTTTCTTTCAGATCTTGAAATCAACAGATGATAATCGCTTAATGTTTCTGTGCATTTCAGCCAGAGGAGATATGTTTAAAGGTTTCTTAAGTCTTAGAGCACAGTGCTCTTTTTGCACAGGTCTCTTTTTTCCTTCACAATATGTGCCTTAGAGAAATCTACCATTTTCTCCCTTCTTTTCTTCAGATTTTTTTAATTTTAAACATCATGTGTTTGCCCCAAATTCCACACCATTATATATATTTTTGCACATATGGTCTGAGTGAAAAACTAGCGTATGACATCAGAGTTTATTCTACAACAATTTGTCTTTCTACATTAACCGCGTGATAAACTAGAGAAGAAAGAGGGGCCTCCTTTCCAGTTCTCTTATCTATGAATTGTCGTAAATATTATAAGGAAACTAGTGACCCACTTCCTTCAGTTTCCCATAGTAACTTTATTGGGTTTGTTTAAACAAACTTGTCTCCCAGTCCTCTGATACACTAACGTGTTTGTTATAGAATCACTGCAGCTGTTGGTAAATCATATATTTTACAAGAAAATCTCTATCAAATGTTTAAGGTCAGATTTGGCTCTTTCCCAATCAGATTGAACAATGATTACATTGCCATGCTAATGAATAAGGGCACATACAGAATGAAGGGAATGAAGGTTTTGTGTGTGGACTTGTGACAGGAGGGAAAAGAAAGAGAAATGACATCAGGATTTTCATTAAAACACATCTAGGCTTGGCCAGACTGGGGTTATACTTGTTTTTGTCAACATACAAAGATCTGGTCTCTTTTC
>JASSUY010037197.1:71351-81363 GCA_032466535.1 Forpus xanthops
AGTTGCATTCTTTTGATTCTCCTTCCCATCTCCCCAGGACTGGGGAGGGAAGAAAGAGGGGGAAGTGAGTGAGAGAGCGGCTGCATGAGTTTGAGACCCTCAAACCACTACACATTTGGTCTTTACTTCCTCAGCACTGTGAGGAACTGTGGTATCAAGTGAAACCACTGTCTCGATGGCCAACACAAAACCCTCAGCGGTCTTGTGTCTAGTTCACCTTTCTTCATTTTAGTCATCACCTTTGGAAGCTGTAGGACAGCAAGAACATAGGCTTCTGAAAGCCCTTCTGCCTAGAAGGCTGTCCTTTAAGAGGTCCTCAAGAAAGACTACCAAGAAACAGGCCAGCTTCATTACTGGCAATACAGTAGGAGAAAATAATAAAGGTTTTGTCAGATTACTAACAAACCCTCTTAAGTCACAACAAAATTTTTCTCAGTGGCTTTGCATTAACTTTATAGAATAACCTGAGAGATATCTGAAAGAATACTCAGTTTTCTCCAGTCAGGGATTCTGGGATACCATGAGAACGAGAAAGCTATATGAGCACATTTTACTCCCTCTAAACTGTAAACTGACTATTGAGTCTGACTAATGAGCAAAAGAAGTTCATTTTGAAGTGAACAAGATACAGGCATGCTCAACAGTCCTAGTAGACAAGCCATTTCACTCAGATGGCAAAGTACACATCCAGCTTTGAACTTTCATACCAATTTCTTCTAGGCTTGCTTTGGCATATTAGCATCTTTGATGTGCAACCGTTCACTTACATGTGTGCAGAAGACATGGAAGTGCTTAAGAATTAATGCAGTAAATGTGAAATCTGTTTGCTGAAGGAGCTATAGAAAGGACTGGAAAAAAACTTGACATATTCAGAAAATACAGTACGTGTAAATAGCAGGAGAACAGTAGATTGAAGTTAAAAAGATGACAATGGACAGGAAGGATTCATACATCTACAGAATAAGTGATCCTGTGGCTAGGCAGCTGTAGGCATTTCAATTGAACCACTGTCTGTTTTCTCAACCAGGTAATATGCTAAAATTTGCCAGCAAATTACAAGACTGCAAGAAAACCAGGTATCATCTGTTTTAATAGTTTCAACATAAAAAAACTAACACTGTTTTTCAAAGAAGCTTTCAAATTCCTCTGACAGAAGCCAACATAGGTTTATAGGCTCACAGGAGGAGTGGATAAATGATAGCTGTACTCAGCTTCTTTGTACTAGGAAGTGTGGAGTTAGAGGGAGCAAGGGAGCCTGAGTGAGGTAAAATATTAGTGTGCAGATCACCTGACTTTTGTTATGAGAGCTGGACATAAGCCTAATGAAAAGAGGAACAGTTCCAGCATACTAAGTATGGATGGCTGCAATAACTGTCAATCCAAGAAACTGAAGGGGACAATAAAAATGACAGGAATTCCATCAGCTGAAAGAGTGTGGAGAAGTGGAAATAAACTACCACAGCTGCCTGTACTTCCCATTTGGACTAAGAGATAGGAGGAGGAAGAGGACAAGGTACGGCTGTCACAGCAGCAGCTACTGGGTCAGCAAAGTGGGAATCCATGAAACTTGTCCTGTGAGGAGCAGCAACCTGGGAACACAGGGATAAGCACCAGGAGCTTGGGAGCTCCTTGGGTAGAAGGCAGCAATCCAACACAGAATGGCCTTTCTGCCTTCTGAGTGAACACACTAACCATTTACTAGGCTAGATACCACAACATCACTAGGTTCAAGTTCTTGAGAAGAGAGAGTGTACATGTTACAAAGGTCTTTTAATGGTAACATTAGTATCAGAAAATGGTACACAGAACTTAAATTCCAGAGGGGAACTGTATTAAAAAACATTCACCCTCATTGGCCCTTTATCGTATGCATCTGTAGATAATCTCTTGCTGGCTGTGAAGGGTCTTTTGTGACTCCAGTTTAAATTATCGCCTACAGTGGATTATATGATTACTTTAGGGCCATAATTAATCAATCACTTCCTTGGACCAAATTCTTGATGTCTCGCTAAATATATAACCTGGAACTTGGAAACAATATTGCTAACAACTTTGAACACTGAAATAAATATTTCATCAACTACATCAAATATTAGAGACCTTTTTGGAGTATTTGCCTCTCTAATAAATCAAAATGGACACATTGCATAGGCATGTGTCTCTCTGTATCAAAACAGAGTTTCAAGAGTTTGTAAGCACAAACTCCAAGTGTTGAAACTTCAAGGGACATCATAGTCACCAAAGAAACCTTCTGTTTCACCCCTTTTTGATGGATTAAATATTTTCCACATTAGAAAGGGTAGCGAGACATTGTAATGCTAAATAAAGTTAGAGATGTGGTAAGAAATCTGGAAAACTACTGGGAAAGATTGTGACAAAGGATTCAGAAACTTTCACAGAGGAGAACTGACCAGTCAGCTGAGTATTGTCTCCCTGAGATTCCACAATAACAGCATCAAAACTTTCACCTTTTGTTACAGTAAATGGGCTACAGCTGCCAGGCAAAATAAATTCTGATGAGGAGGAAAGAAGATTTGGGGAAATGCATTTTTCGTTGTCATTTATGTTTTAATAAAACCAGTTTTGTCCGCTTTACAAAGACCATGTGTTGAAATACAGACAATACATCATGATAAAGACCCTGAAAGCTATTGTTTATTATCTCTCCATATTAAAACAAAGTTTTCAATGCTCCTCAAGCTGTTTCTGTCTTTTCCTTGTTTGGCATTGTTTTTTTTTGAGTGCCTTGTCTGAGACTTCCCTTTAAACTTTCTTCAGGGAAATAAATCTTGTGCAGCAGAGCTTTCACAAAACTCTTGCAACTGTGAACTCAAAATCTTTAATCAAGTACCTACATGAAATTTTAAACTGTAAGCATGAAATGAAACTAATGTGCCTGTAACATTTTATGAACTGTTAAGAATCATACAATCACTGAAAAAAAATGCTGGCACGAAGGAGATCAGCAAACCTGAAAGACTCAACTGGTCCCTGGTGGTGAGTTAACATGAGGCAGAGCTGTATGCCCAAGAGGAGACAAAGAAACAGAGCAATGGAAGAGGGAGGAGCATCACTGGTGGAAGCAGAAACTAAGATCCTTGGCTCCTTTTCTTTTTCTCTGTATTTGCTTTTAACTCAACCTAATGTTTTCATGGATATATAATAATGTGTTTTTAAAAGAAAGAGATTCCTAAGATCTCATAACTATTCCCCATCCCGAGGCTAAATGCTTTTGTGTGTGATTATTCAGGGACTCTTCTTAGGAAGTAGCACATGCATTGGCATCACTGTGACAACCTACTTGTGGGTAGCAGTCTGTACTGGTAGACGTATACGAGTGTGGCAGAAATTTCAGCCAGGTCTTTTTGTCTCAGATTTGGAGGAAAGAAAAATATTTTGTGGTATCCCAGGGATGTGACCAACAAAACGATCAAAATGATTGGTTTTCTTTTATGTCTGTGTTATTGCTTTAATTAGGAAACCACAAAAATTATTGTAATGAACTGAACATCTGAAAAAGAAAGGTAAAATTAAATCTGAATGTCCTTGATATGAGCGCTTTGATGTAAGGTTTACTTCAGCTGGGAGATATAAGTGTAGAAACAAGAGGAAGGATGGATTTTATCTGTCAAGTTTTCTACCATAGTTGAAAAGAATGATCTGAACAGTCTGTTGTTAAAAAGTCTGACGCAGATGTTACTTTTACCACCACAGTCAAAGCAAGGGTCCTCAGTGTTTGACTTTCAAAATCCCCTTTAAGTTCCTTACAGAGACGTAAAGCAGTTTGTTTATTAAATCTGTAATTTTACAATACTTGTGAGGTCCAGAATGAAATGCCCGATTCTCTGCAGTCTCTGGTAGGACATATATTTCCTTAATCTCTTTAAGAACATATCTCCTTCAGTCCAACACCAAGTGCTATATTTATAATCTAAGAAAACAGTAAAGATCCTATTTCTTTTCATTATAATTTCTGATATATTCATCTTAAATCATTACCAATTTAGGTATTTTATTCACGTGAATACATGTTAACAGTAGTGAAACTCCATGTCACTTTTCTTTTCAAATGCCTGAGTATGTTCATCCTAACTCACTAATCTCTTTGCCTCAAAAGATTTCAAAGGTGTTTTAAAACCTCACAGACAAAAGACTCATTTTACCAGCCACAAAAGGTTGATTCTCACTCAGCAGCAGAAAGCAATAAAACTAAACTGTGAGGAACAGTTTATGTCAAGAAATACAAGTAGAGGCTTTCCTGAAATTCATGTTCAATTAGTTGATATTTTGTTTCCCCAGCATTCCTATCAGGCAGTTCCCGTCTGCATGTACAAGAAATCAAAAATGGAATGAGACCAGTGACAGCATCAAGAAACAATGCAGTTCAATGTGTCTATTTGATGTTTTTAAACTTCTCAATAGTGAGATAATACAATTAATTCATGCCAAAATCTGAATGAAAGAAAACAGCCAGACTTCAAGAAGGGAAAGGAACTATGTCTCCAAAAGGGTATAGGATGAACAATCTAATTTGAAGCATAGAGGAGATTCTGGACCCACTGAAGCTGATTAGAGCTTTGGTTCTGGAAGTCCGTGGTAAAATTTCACTGAAGCTAGAACTTAGTTCTAGTATTTAAAAACACATTTTAAAGTGTGATAATACCAGATTGTGTTTGCTCCTCTTGTGCCATGTCTGTATTCAGTGGTCACAAGTCAGTGACCTTGATTTGAAACTTAAAATGATTTGAACTAAAATAACAGTAAAACCCATGCTTTTTAAAAGTTATTTGCTGCATTACATTCATCCACTGTTACATGTCTAATGTCAATCAGGAGTTCAAAGGCATGCATAACACCCCCATGAGACCCCAGCTCTCATCCAGGAGCTGCCCCTGTCTCTGATACCACAATAATCTTCCTCCAGCTCTGAATATTTAGAATCGCTGCGACTAATTGAGATCAGGACCTAAACCCTGAAGAAGAGCCTGGAAAGGCCAACAGATGAGAAATACATTACAACAGCATTAGCTAGTCACCATCAATCCACAAATACCAGACGAATGTCACATGCTGATTGCCTGAATCTGACACTGAACTGACACAAACCAAATTGCCTTCAGGTCGAACGTGTGGCAGTCTGCTCTGCAGTGCAAGGTGAGATGAGATGGGCATGGGAAAGGGGGACCCACAGGAGGGATGAGGAGTCATCTCACCTAGTCAGGATGGGTCTTGTGTTCTCCTCAAGAAGGGGAAACAGAAAACACCATGAAAATAAGGCAAACACCAGAACATGCATGGAAGGTAGGAAAACCTGGCTGAGTAAACTTCACAATGTTTTTCCTACGCTACTCTGAGACATTGACTGCAACTTTAGAGAAAGACCTGGATTTTTTGCCTGCTGTTACTCCTGGAAAAAAAATAAAAAAAGTAATAGACCCCCTCAGGATGGGAGTTTTGTTACTTTCCAAATGTTATGTGCATTTTTAAATGTCCTGGTAGAATTTGTACATAACTGTGCAAAGAAATCAGTACACACATGCATAAGATAATGCTCTTTTACACATATATAACAAGCAGATTTAGACACGTAAAGAACAGATGTAGTGGCTCCCCAATATCAAGGCTTCCTCAGATATATTCTTTAACCTTTTAATAATTTTATGTATCATTTATGTGCATAAAAACTAGGAATACCTGTTATGCTGTGCATTGTACACTCCTTGCTTCTTAGAAAACAATACAGAAGGGAAACTTCTCCACTGAATCTAGAAAAAAAAAAAAAAAAAAAGAAAAGCATCTGTTAAAAAAATTTCTAACAAGAACAGGAATTCTGTAATGATGTAAGTAAAAAACTATAATGGGAAGGATCAGTAATTCTGTGTATAAATTTGGTATGGCTTGCATTTAAGTGAGGAAAATTGAAAGAAAATAAATATTCTTCATTGGGTACACCAGTCTGGAATTAGCATAAAAATTAGCATAAATTTAGGTGGCATAATCATCTCCTGAACACATTTAAGGAGTGGATTCAATCCCTTCACTCAGTTCGCTGAAGTCAGTGGAACTAGCTCTATTACCTTATGTCACATCTAATGGCCTTTATGGAAGGATGGAACAGAAAGGTTACTTTTATGTACTACAGCATAGCACAAAAAAATACACATCAAAAAAAAAGTGAAATTTGTCTTTAGTAAATATCATTATTTTGTACTCAAGAAACCCTCAAGTTAGTCTTAAAATACTCTATGGTTGTTTTTTTCACATAAGCGTATCTTTCCTGGCCCCAGATTATTTTGTCAATCTTCATCACACTTCAAGATCAAGATCCTGTTTCTAGTTGTAGTCCTTTTTTTTTTTTGTAATTGTGTATTATTTTCAGAGGGAAATGCATTATTCCTGCTGCTTATTTTATTTGGAATAAACCACACAGAAATAGTTTTGGACTGGAGTAACCAGTCAGACCCATTTAAGTATAGCTGACTCACAAGACTAGTAGAGATAAGCGAGAAGTTCTGTAAACAACATTAGTGCTTCCAAAGCAGCTATCCTACAATCCCATCACTCACATGAGAGGCCAGTTCCTGGCATGCAGAGTTTATCAGGAGCAGCTTGCAGCAGGAAATGAAGCTGAAATCAGTCTTACAGTAAGGCAACTTCAAGTTTCTGCCATGCCTTTCACTTCTGTGGTGGTAGAAAAGAAAATAGGGAAGAAGGAGAAAACAAGAAATGCTTTTGCAAATGAATTCCTACAGCCTGTTGTCACAATTTAAATTTTTAAAGCACACTAGGTTAATTCAGCTTTTATTTTTGCAGGGTATTATGAAGTCCTTTTGGATGTATCATCCAGAAGCAGGAAAAAGGTTTTGCTGCTGGTACCTCTTCCAGTTTTACCCCATGCTTCCTGTAACTCCTCCTGCCTCTGCTTTCTGCTGGTCTCCCAGTGCTGCTGCTGGAGATCTCTGGGTGGCCGTAGTAGTAGGGACAAGTGTGGCAACATTAAGGTCCTCACTTTCCCTGTTGGTGGGACCTGTCCTGAGGACTCTGACGAGTGGTGGACATTGAGTTCATGTTCTCTGGGAAAACAAAAGTAGATTGCTGAAAATCTGTTCAGAGGAGTTACTAGGACATTATCTGATTCTGTTAGTATATCTGAAGAATATCAGTACTTGAAAACACTTGCCAATGGGTTGTTCATCTCTCTCCCTCTTTACAGTTCTCACTAATATCTGGTCACAAAATGCTGTACTCCCACTAGTCAATATTACTTCGCTCTTCATAAAATATATTCACTTAAGGTTGTATGAAAAGTCCAACTAGCCCTGCTAGTGCCCAATACGAGGGTATCCTCACAAGTCATGTGTGCAGTGCCAGTTCCTTTGAAAGCCAGTTCAGTTTTCTGTCTTTTAGTTCTTGTACTTGAAGTACTCTCCAGAGAATTATATTGCTGTTGAAAACAAGACACAATTTATAATGGCAATCTCCAAGCCATCACAGAAACATGGAAATAACACCTGTAAAACAATTCTTTGAAACATCACTTTAGTACTCAATGTTATGATGTGCTTAGAGGCATCATAGTATTTGTCCTCCCTGACTGGCAGAATTTCAGCAGAAGCCTAAGGTAGAATATCACATCAAGTAAGAGGAATCCCCAAAACTCTATATTTCTCTGTACCTCCAACCCAAGCATTTGAAACCTGAAAGGAGATCTTGAAAAAGAACATGACTTAGCCGTAGTTGTGATCTGTTTTGGTAGACTATAAGCAAAATGTATTTAGTAATCTTTCCATTCAAGTCTAACTACAACAATTTTTGGTCCCATTCCAATTGTATTTTACTTTTCTAGATGTGAAAAGTCTTATTTCTACTAGGTTCAGCAAACAGAAGAGTTCAGAAAACATTGCAGCTACGTTACTGTTGACGGAATCACAGCAATTTTTATAGCTGAGCTTACATTTGCAAGCAGGAGTATCACTGGGGTCACAGCCCTGCTTCATGTCTTGTGGCAACTGAACAAAGTTGAACACACAGTCAGACATTTAGGTGGCCAGCTGGCACGGGAGGCAAGCACTGCAATATCATTTTGCCCACCCACATAGACAGTGTTTTAAAACCAGTAAATAGAAATACAACAGTAGTTATATAGAAAGGCCAGACTATAAATAATTAATCCATTGGAAAAATATGTTTACATCAGACAGAGAGGCGGAACTTAGAAGCCAGACTTTACCTTGTATAAAATTTTCTGGAGCATATATTGTTGCCAAATATCATTAATGAAAAAAATACAGCTCTGAAATTATCCAACCTTTTTGTTTCTTCTTGCAACCAGCTACAGTAGTAGAAACCTGTCACAGGAGGCATACTGTTGTTTGATATACAACTACCTTTGCATCATGGAAACAACTATGGTATTTGTCACAGAGACAGCTTCCCTCAGGACTCAACTAATTCTGCAGCTTCTTCATTAATGTGATGATGGTAACAATCATATAAGCAAATATGAATACTGCCTGTGTTCATGTTAGTAACTGTATTTTAGCATTCAAGGAAATTTAGAGTACAATCTGGGTAAAAATTAGGAAGCCTGAGGTCTAATTCTTAAAAAATATGCAAAAGCTATTCAATAATACATTCATTTTTTGAAAGAGATCACATAATTTTTAGTAATCTGAACTTCATACTGTATTCATACGACACCTTCCTTTCCCATGTAACTGCTATGTTTCATTGCAGAGATAAGCACACTTTACTATGTTATCAATACCAAAGGGTACTCCTACACTGGTCTACCCCAAGATGAAATAACAAAAAGTTTCCCACAAGCTGGAGGGAGGTAATCAAGGCTAATGTATCATTGCTCTTCTAACCCATGTCCACAGAATTTACATGGTTCACAAATCAAGTTACAGGGGCAGCATGGGCACCAGGAGGAGACAGGCAAAGAAACAAACAGGAATTAGAGATTCAAATATCAGCACTTACTAATAAATCTTTTTTCCTGTGCTTTGAGATGGACACATTAAAAACACAGTTCATGGTATAAAATTTCCTAAACAATTCTCTTATGCGTTTCCATAATTTTTTTCTTAGCTATTTTCTTAAAAGTTGTAAAAGAGAAAAAACAAATGAAAACCCAATAACTTTTTTTTTTTTTTTTTTTTTTTTAAGGTCAAGCTAGAAATATTTATTAGCCTGCCCTCATTATGTAGCTTTACAGACAAAAGTAAACTCTTAATGTAGTGCATAAATAACCTTTCTTTGCAGAAAGATAATATCAAAGCTGAGAATTTATTAGCATTCAAGAAAAGACTGGACAGTTACAAAAGACAGCAAGAAGAGTTACCAACATGTTGAACAGGAAAAACATATTTTGCTAGAGCCATAAAAGAAAACAGTAAGTCTGAGAACATGATCTGACCTATACCATGTCAGGGAATTATGAGAAACTTCACTACTTTCCCAATTCCCAGGTTGAGTCAGACCAGGTAATTGTGATTCTGATTGGAAAATAACAGAGCTAGTAAGAGGGGAGTCACACCAGATTCTTCCACATATCTCTGTTTCTGAGAGAGAGCAAATATATTTTCAGGATCTGTTTGAGGTTTAGGTATGATTTCACACCAGTTTTTATTCCATCGTTTCTTAGTTTTCACCTGGTTTTACTAGAATTCCTAAAGTTTTACTTCATACATTTCCTCACATTTTGTCTCTTTCAGGTGGCAGGTACAGTTTCATTTTGGCACACTACTCACAGCTACTGAAGCATGTTAGTAATTAAGGAATTGGCTGCAAGAAATAAGAGTTGCAGATCTTTGCATTGGACGAAAATGGATCTCTATTGCAGCTGACAGAAACTTTTTCTGTTTTGTCCTATTGTACTGCTAAGAAAGAAAATCTACAGAAGCATGAGACTCTCATTGACCACAGTCACCAGTCCTTCATGAAAAAATCACCAGTAACTTCAAAAAGGGCTTTGTAGCAAAAGGACACGTACACCAGTAATAATCAG
>JASSUY010037197.1:81373-126083 GCA_032466535.1 Forpus xanthops
AACTCTCTCCTGGGATCCTTCTCTCACCTTTTTGCTCTGCCTCTCACTCTGTTCCTTATGAAAGCGCTACGCTTTGACCACTACACCCCTCTCCTCTCTGTCTTATGCTACAGGTATTAAAAAAAAAACCCATGGCTCCACCTGTTTTACAGCTAGAGAATGAGTTTCTTTCTCATTAGCACACATTAGATAGTTATAGTTTGCAACTGTATGGAAAAGTAATGTTAAGGGGATCCATATGTTCAAAATAAAGCTCAGTGTTTTGTTTACATATTTCATTAATAAAAGCACTCGTTTTTTACCTTAGCTGTTAGTAGGCTAACTTGGCAATCATCATGCATAATAACTACTATTTGTTGCTATATAAAATTAAATTATCAGATAGGTAATCTGTAAAAGATACTCATCACAGGAAAAGAATATGTGTTAAAAATCTCTTTGCTTTTTCATGGAGGAAAATTCTACCTATATTACTAATGAATTCAGAATGAATAATGAAAAAAAAAAATTCTACCAGCAATATGATTTTCAAATCTAATCTCTTCACAGAAATGTGGTAGGTTAAGTAACATGAGAAGACCATTTGGAACAGAAAATCTTGAGAGAACTAGTAAAGAAAGATGCTTACAATTTATATTTCAACATGAGCAGAAATTTCACTAAATAGTATTCATTACCATAACTAGGCATCCAGTTTTCTTCTTCAAATTTAAAGTTTGTTGATTAAAATTAATACCTATTTGTTATCTACTTAATCAAGTGTCTGAAGAGTCAAAAAACCCATAGGATCATACAGTTAAACCACCAATGGAAATTATATTGCTCTACTTTTATAGAATTCTTCATTATAATTAATTTTGCTGTGTTTTGACCTGATAGTGAAGTGTATTTTGAATTAGGCTTCAGATATCAAGTAAAGGCCATTACAACACACCACCTGAAGACATATTCAATGGTAACGTGTTCTATTTCAGTAGTTAAAATAGTTCTTTATGTCTGAGTTGTCCTGTACTTTTTGTCACACAAAATTATTTCGAGTTCAACAACTCCATTGTCTGCAGTAATCCTTTTAATATTCAGCATGGAGGAAGCCAACAGGTTATCAAAGTGGCTTTCCTTTTACTGTGAAATTTCACGTGGATTTTAAAAAAGCTCTGACCTCATGGGCCTGTGACCTCAATCTGTAATTTCTAGTGTTCATCTGCAGGAGGGGGATCAGCTCCTTCATCTCACAACCACCCTCCAAAAGAGCCACATCCCTTGAGACTCTGTTTTAGAAAGGGCAGCTTTGCAGCTCAGATGGCTAAAGTCCATGTAAAAGTTCTTCGTAGCCAAATCCCTCATAGTAATGCATAATGAAAATGTTACATTCACACATAATAGCATTTTGTTCACACTGAGTTCTTTTTTTTCTATTAAAAAAAAAAAAAAAGACGCCCCGAAATAGATTTTCATCCCAGGGAATGATGATCGATACCCTGCCCTCTTAAGCCTGTCTTTTGACCAGGTTAAAACTTCCTTGATGTAATTTTAAACGGCTGTCCCCCTCTCTTATAGTTGTCTCTCTGTAAAATGGAAATAGTAGCCATGTATTTCTAAGGAGATACATGCCTTAATATTCTCCAGGTATCTAGCTGGTATGTTGATGACTATCTTAAATAAGACCAAAAGCAAACGTATAATTACATATTTAATTAAATCCTTAAAGACACAAAAGGGCTCTGCAGTGAATAATGAAAAGAAAGGAGAAATAGCAGGAAACTACCTAGATTATGTGTGAACATGTATTTAAAGACTCTGCCATAATCCAAAAGACAGATGAATTAGAACTGCAAATCCACTTACTGTTAGCACTGCTTGCTTCAGAGAACTTCTCAAATTAATGTTCTTTTAATGTATTTCCAAGTAATGATGTACAAGCCTATATAGATATTTAAGCATTGAATGAACAATGGAAAAAATCGTTGATTCAGGAGAGATTTAATGTATAACAACTATAGGAAATAGAATCTGGATTGAAAATGTCTTTTGCATTGAAAATTGATTTCAAAACAGCCATCAATTATTAATGAATCTTTAGTAAAAAAAGACAGATTTTGCTTTTCAAATTTAAACTAAAAGAGTCGTCACAAAAAAAATCCCAAATCAGTCAAAATCTACATTCATTATGAACTGTAATTTTGCAGTCCTACTCCTGTCTTTCTTCTGCCAGTATGGTGATGACTTACTCAGCTGCTACCCCACACCATGCATTCCCTCTGCATGCATCTCCCTTACTGTCTTGATGATCTGACAGCATAGTTGAGACCTGCTCCACTCACTACCCACTCTGCAAACATGGTGGTATACATTTGAGACTTGCTTTCAGGTTTGCTGCAAAAAGGGTTGAGGACAAGCTGGAAAACAAGGGGAAGGGGGGAGCACTCAATTTTTGTGTTTTTCTGTAGTGTGACTGTGACCACACCATAGCTGCTGCTACTTCATTTGATGGCTTGCTTGCCATCCCCAAAGCTCTGGTGCAGCCCAGTGTACCCACACCAACAGTGAGACTCCCCATTAGAGTAACCTGTGCTGAGGAAAAAAGGAGAAAAAAAAAGCAAAGCAAAAATGAGAATATGTACCTGAGCACAATTATGATCTAGGTAGACGGTGACTCTTCCTTCAAAGACCTCCTCAGAAACTACCCACCTTACCCCTTTCCTCTCCTTACAGATACCAGCTTACTACATGACAGGATGCACATTAGACCTGCTGTTAGAGCTGATGTCAATTTAGCTCAGGTGATTCAAAGCTGTAATGAAGGGAAGGAATAAAGAGCAAAATAAATAAATATAATGAACCAATTGCTCAGTTAGTGTAATTCCTTGGGCTTCAATAGAACTACACTAATTTCCAGCAGCTGGAGTTATGGCTTTTTATTTACTTTACCTCCTGTTCTTAATTTTCTACCCTCTCATTTATCTAGTATTTTTCTGTTCTATGGTGACTTCATTTGGAGTGTAAAGCCCTTTATACAAAGCAAAAATCATGCACAACTCTAAGACAGGCATTGAATGCATTCCACTATATGACAGGCAGGAGAGAAGTGATAGGTATAGAGACAGTATAGAACTACAATAAAAAATATATGTCCAAATCCAGTTCCACATATATCTTCTCTCTTGGAGAAGATGTTATTTCATATACAATGTTCATTGTTCCTTTTTACAATTCATGACTAATGAATAAATGTTCTTGAGTCAGTTGTTCATTCAATACAAATAAGACAGCATTTTTATGTTTTTGTCCTAAAGCTAGACTTATTAGGCAAACCTACTCATAACTTTCAAAATAACAGATTTTCAGTGGACATATCAATGTATCCCCTTAAAAATACAAACATGAATTTAAATAGACTCTAAATCATTGTCACCCACATTCAGAGATTTCGCTTATAATTATTTTTGCTGACCAATTTCATCTAAATATGCCATAAATATTTTCCCACTACATTTCCATTTCCTAATATACAAAAATGCCATTCTGAGATATAATTTGCAGAATACCATCCTGCTAATTTATACTGATGCGGCGGTATAGGTGGAAGAAAGTGTAAGAAAAATTGGTGTTGTGGAAGAAAGGCTGATTGCCAAGGAATGTGGCGCTACAGTGTTTTAAAAGAGGACAAATATGTGAGAAATTAGGCTATTTAAAAGGTAAGTATGAAATTGTTTTCATATGAAGTTTTGATAGAATTACTGTTGCATTCACATGAATCTGTTGTTTCTCAGGTTTTGAATTAAAGTTTATGGATGATATAAGTAGCATAAAATAAGGTAAAACTTACCACATCTCCAACAGATCAGAATCCTCAGTATTCCCCCTGAAACTAAGCTAGCACTCACGTATGGATTTAACAAGGACAGCGGGTCAAAGACTGAGCTGAAGATGGAAGCTGAAGTGGAAGTCGTAAAATCTGGTCTGGAGACTATTACAGAGCCAGTAGTTAATGAGTTTAGTCCAGCAGTAAATCAAGAAAGTTCTAACAGCAAAGGGCCTAAAAAACTCAATGTTGTCTATAGTGTTATCCTTTTATTTCAAGAGCTTTCACTCTCAAAGGGTTGATGAATTTGTTTAAATAAAATCTCAAGGGATTTGATCTTTTACTATCAGACAGGAAGAAGTCTAATTTCTTCAGCATAGACTTTATCCAGTTTATGATTCCTCTGAAATGTCTTTGCATAAACATATATACATATATATATATTTATGGTGAGAATGCACTCCACAAGAAAAGATATAAACAGCTTTTACCAATAATTCATTAAAATTTATAATAGCTTTACACCGTAAATATCTGTATTAAAATGTTCCTAAAAATAACTGACTTTATTACTCCCATAAAAATGACTATCAGTTTTTGAAATTTCTTTTATAATCTCTGTTATTCCATGTTGGAGAGGTCTGCATGCACTTCTAATGTTAGCACTCATTAAAGTCTTGGTCTATAAATCTGTGGTGAGACACTGCTTTCCTGGGATGAAGCCCACCTGAATGAGAATGGAGAGATCTGGCGAAGGAGAAAACAGGGAACCTGGGAATTAAGGGGCTTACTGGGTTTGTTTTTTTTTTCTCTTCTGCTTTTGTATGAAACCTTTCAAAAGCTGTATTTACTGATCCTCATGAAAAGCTTTGCCGTAAGTTCATCTTGGTACAATCTATGCAACACCTCTAAAGAAAGTTTATTATATGGAAAATACATGTTTTCCCACATTTCAAAGTTAGTTTATCATCAGATAAAATACAAACAATAAAGAAGCCTAAAAAGCCTTTTACTTCCCCAAAATACAGTTTTTTTTCTTCAAGTTAAAAACATGGCTTTTACATGAATAGTAAACTACAATGAATATATATATAATTATAAATATATATATAAACAATGTTTACAGATAACTTCTGCTTAAGCACAGGTTATGAAGTGTTTAGTTCATTTTTAATTGTTAAAATACAATTTTAATATTAAATTTTAATATACCAGGATCTGTATAATTAAGTTCAAAAGCAGTCCAATTTAACTAGAGGCTAAAGAGTTTATTCATAAGTTATTAATCCCACTGTCAGCAGCATTTTTCCTGTAATACACTTCTTGTTACTGTTCCTGAAATCTGTGAAGTAAAAACGTAACAAAACATTTTCCCTAGATAATTAATCATGCTATAAATTTCTATCACATATATAAAACCTTTGAAGTATCATTTCAAATGTGTGCTTCCCAATAATTGTCACTGTCTATTAATTATTTTCTTCTGTCAGGTAAGAACTGAAGTTATCGATTAAAATAAGTGAGAACTCATTCCATTTGAATCAATCTGATCACATAATTAGCACTCATTTATAGACCCTTCCATTAATGGTATCACTCCATTTACAAACTACTATAGTGAGGGGAAATAAATGTCCCAAATTGTTTCATGTCTTCATGGCCACACATACAGGACTCTTTACCCACGCTTAACACAGCACACGTTAATCACATGTGAACAGTGTGTGTAGACAGATAAGGGGCTGACTGCAAGCCCTAAATTTACCTCCATGACCTGTAAATTGTCTCCAGTTTACCACACATTTTCTCCAAGCAGAAGCAGATGGAAAGACAGATCTACTCTGAACACTAAACAATGCAGCTTTTGAAAGAACCTCCCCAGATTTAAAGCTATCTTTGCCACCTTCTCCTCTGAGTTGTCACAGCTTTATTCACTTTACTACTGCTTGATTTGGCCAAGTCTTTTTGTGTTTTACTGAATATAGAACAGAGAAGAAACACAGGATGGTAATTTTCAAGTATTCTGGGTATAGTAATGGTTACGTTTTGTGCTAGATCAATAGACCCTGAAAAGTATTGTTGAAAGCACATGAAAAACTGTAGAAAGATAAATACTTAGGAAATTGAAAAAAAAAAAAAAACAAAAACAAGTGGGCAGAGGTGTAACTCAAATAGCCCTTTTCTCCTCCTGTCAGCATCTGCAGCAGTGTCAGGAGCTGGATGGAAAAGAGCCCAAAGTGCTAGACAATGATACCCTCCACTGACTGAAATAAATGCTACAAGGTGGATGGGGAAAAGATATGTATGGACCTGAGACCACATCTCCACCCTTTTATGCAGGCACCATTTTGTCACTGTTTTCTTCACAGAAAAACAATGTAAAGGCTTTCAACATTCAACCTGTCCTTATATGTAGTTTGTAAATATGTAAATATTTGCCCTTGGGTTCTCTTAGACAGTAATTTGCACACATCTAAGGGTCATATTCAGACATAAAATACTGTAAATAGCAGCAGTATTTATTTATTAAAATATCACCACATTTACATTACCATATTTCTTGCTCATTTTAAGATAAAACAGAATCTATGACTCCAGATACTTTAAAGTCTGAATTTGGTGTAGTTATAAAATAATCCAAACCAAAGGAAATATTGGATCTACTGATTTATCTGACAGCAATTAAATAATATGTAGATGGCATGTACATCTGATAAGACTGCCTCCCATGAGGCTGCCTGGAAAACCTTGAACGTGTTAATCATATGTAGAAAACTACTCTGGATTTCTTACATGAATATTCACTACATCTTAGGAAGCTTTTTTTGCTGTTTGCCATCTTTGTTCCTAGTGGCATTTTGAAAGGGACAAGCAAATTTTTTTAAGCACTCTGAATGCTAGATTCTAAATATAGTACTTTGCAATACCTCTAAAAAGGGCATTTTATTTCAAATTCAAAACGTAAAAGCATCACGCTTCCATTTCTGTAGTGCCTGGGAAACTGTCCAAACAAAACCCAGGGTTGTACTATCCGCAAATGTTTCCCAATATTCTGTGTTTTTTTCCACAAGTATTGTAGCCAAATAATTTCTACCCAAATTAGCAATCGCCACTCATGCAGAAAAAAAGTTAACATTTTGTCATGTCAAAGTTTTGGAGAAGAGGGTGATGAAGAGGGACAGCTTGCTTTCTGTCAAATGCCTACTCTTTGTGTGGATCATGCAGAGACACCAATCGCATAAGCTCACAGCTGTAGCCCCACTGGCACTGTGATAGTAAACATTGTGCCTTTGTGCACCTTTAAGTAGGTGAGCTAAATAAAGAGAGAAATATACACATTCCCTGTAAGTCATTTGAAACTGTTGGACTATAAAACACCAGCATTCCCTCTCTAGCCCTAGACACAATAGCTTCTCTTTAGTATGAAGCTTGGATCATCCCTTAATATTTTTATCTCAGTTCCTTGTCCTCTAATATACCACTCAGACAGGCTTCTGAGTAGCCTTTTGTGTGCTTGGGTCACAAAAGAAAATTAGTCCCTCTGCTTTTCATCTTATCAAGCATTTGGAACTGCAGTTTGGGCTCTTAGCATTGACATTCCAGGTTTTATAACTATTATGCTCTTTTGAATTTTTCTTATAACTAGTCAGGACAACTGGTGCTTGGACTTCTTCATGGACTTTAAAAAAGAATAATCACAGTCTTGTTCCTGTTCGCATTTAAGCTAGCAAAACTTTTGATACAACTTCAGTAGAGCCCCAGGTCCTCAAGAGGGACTTTCACATCTTGCAGCTTCAGCTTTTGAAGTTCCACATGATTCAACTCAAAAGTTGAGTCACTTGGGAGGTGCAATCTTTTCAAATTCTTCTTTTCACAGCAAAATTCATATTCCAAAAATTGTAGAGGCCAGTTTAAAATAGAAATAATTTTACCAAGTGTGTCACTGATTTTTCTCAATTTTTATTCTGCAGGACCTTCTGTTTACTGTGATCTTGGCCAGTTCACATGGGACTTGCTGTTATTTCAAGAGGATGCGGTCACTGGAAGAATAAACCAGCAATAACAGGTACTGTGTCACTGAGCACCAGTGCGTTAATTTGTACAGATTTGTCTGTTAAAAATACAGGAGTCAAGGGTAGCTTTTAGGTTCTTACAGTCTCACTGTTCTGTGGCTAAAAATATCTGAAAGTGGACTCCTTCCAGGACAAAAATATTCATGTTTGACTGGACCACCTTCTGTGTGCATCACTCACCCAGAAGATGTATCCAGATAGAGGAAAGTTCTAATTAACCAGCAGAACACACTGCCACTACACCTTTGCTCTAGAGTGATCACATGCATCATCTTCTTGTGACTCACTCCTCTACTGAAAGAAACAGACTAATAATATACTTTTAAAGAAGTGTGAATGGGGATTTATACTGCCTGAAGAAGTCACTTTCACATGAAAATCATTTGTGCAACCATTTCCATTTCAATGCAGGAATAGGATGACGTTCTCTCATTATGCCAAAGAAAATTGTACAGCTGCTGCGACAATGGTGAAACAGCTTTCGCAAAGGAAGCTGACATGTTATTTCTCTCACAAAAACCTTCAGAACCTTCTGAAAAGGGACTCAGTACTTGGTGAAGAACTAAGGACTTTTTGGAAAATGTACTTTGCTTTGTAAGAAGTTACTCAGAATGTGGTTCAAAATGTGTTTTTCTAACTAAAGAGAAATGTGTGGTGCATGTGAAAAAATACAGAAACCCATGAAAGATATCTTTGTTAAATGTCGGTGATATGTATCTGTTATTTCTCTGCCTTGCAAGCTAATAAACTTAAGACCAGTTGCTTTACAGACAGGGTAGTTATTAGCCTTTAGTAGAAAATAATGTACCATAGGGAATTTACAGTATAAGAAAAATGCTCTTAAATATTTTGGGCCATCTGAGCCACCCAGGCTAAGTGTTTTCTGGCAGTAGAGGTGTTATTGTTGCCATAGCCCTGCCACATGATGTTATTCTCCTAAGTAAAATGTAGTTTTCCTGTTAAAGAGCTCTGCTTAAGCGCAGTGGCAAGTAGCCATGATTTCTTTCTCATACCCAGGATGGAAGACATGGTTTTGAGGATTGTGTAACACTGGTAGAGAAAAAAAGCACAATTGCAATCTGTGTTTTACATAAAGCAGGTGGACTGCAGTAAAAAGACATTGCATTTCTGACAGTGCTCACACAAAGTAGACCAGTTGAAGAACTAAATAATCAATTACAGTGAAAAGGCAAATTTGTTGCTTCTGTCTTTCAGAAAGAACAGACACCCAATCACAAAAATAAGACCCTACAAAAATCTAAGAGGAGGTATGTAACCGTCATGGTTCTCTTTTCATGGAACCTCTTATTTGCTATTAGATATTTTCTGTGTTTTCTAAATTGTAACTTGAATCTAGTTACTAGAAATCCAGATTGACAATAAGAACAACTACCGTTGGAAGTCCAACAGCCAGACTATATGCTGATTGTTGGGATTATCAACCACTTTCCAGACAGAAAAATAAACATGAAATTGTGTTTTCAACCCCCCAAACAATGTCTAACTATGCATGTTCTTAGCCTTAAACTCCACTTTTAATAACGCAGATAAAAAATGATTCTGCATTAAAACTTGACAAAATTACTTCATCCCTTATTCCAGGGCACCATAGTGAAGTTGAAGTTTTTATGACTGTAAGTAGATTAGACCTGCAATGTTATTTTTATTCATGTACTTATTCATGAGCAGAGGTCTTTTTGGATGCAAACCAGGTGCAGACCAGCTGCTTTGTGTATCTGTGAAAGTGGCCCCAAACTGAACAAAAAAATCGCAGATACCTATCTCTGTATAATAGCATTTGTGTGTCATACATTTCCTCCATGTTATTCTTGTGCAACATTTTTCCATAACTAAATAATCTGGGTGGGCCCCTCAGCTAAGGTCAAAGCCATGCAATATGATCTGCTCAAACACGCAATGGGAACCAGGGAGGCAGCCGTCCCACCAGTGGTAAAGACCATCTCACAGTACATCCCACAGTAGAATGGATCACACTCCACAGGAAGCTGTTTAAGTGCTCAAGGCCAGGTTGAACAGGGCTTTGAGCACCCTAGTCCAGTGGAAAGTGTCCCTGCCCGGAGCAGGGGGTTGGAACTAGATGAGTTTTAAGGTCCCTATCAACCAAAACCATTCTATGATTATACATTCCATAGTCTCCAAAGGGTGCCTACACAGCCCCACACTGGGGTGCCATCAGGTACAACCTGTGCTGTCCCAGATCCATAGACCATCCCAGGGACAGCACCAGCATGGGATCATACTTCTGCGAGTGCCACTGCGGGCAAGCTGAGCACTGGTAGGGGACAAGTGAGCCACCTACCTGTCTGCTGCTTATTGCCAAACTTGCATGCAGTCGGTATGTGCTGACACAGCCATGCAATAGCAGTACAGACAGAAAAGCAGCAAATTGTGCAAATAAAACAGGCTGTTTGAGGCAAGGACTGTAAGTTCCAGTGGAGGTCAGGGATTCCTTGACCATAAACAAATGATAATGATTTATATTCTATTCTATGGTTCTATTATTCTATAATATTAACACAAAAATTTGTGTATGGGGAAGGGAAGAGATACTGTAAGGGGAGCTACAATATTTAGTAATAACCTAAACTTCATTTCACATATCTTGCAGTGATTTGCAAGTGGTAGCTTCTGAATAAAGGCCAGAAGCAATATTTGACTGGAAAAATAGCATGTAGCCAGAAACCAAGAAGGACTAAGAGAAAGGAGCCTACAGCATTTGAAACTAAGGGCTGGAAGTTTCATCTGATAGAAAAAGGAATGCCCGTTGATCTGGGGAAAACATAATGCAAAACATGTTTGCTGAGTGAGAAAAATGTTGATTGGGCAATATCAAAAGCAGCTGTGGTGTGACAGTGGAAAACCAATTAAATAAATGTGACATGGCAGCAAAACAATCCACGTGGACTGGGATCTATGACGTTACCAGAGGGGACAGTGATGTAAAAGCTGCTCTCTCAACTGCAACTGTGACAACAGCACTGGGGGAGAAGGGATGAATATGCATATTACTCAATGTTTCAATGTACCTTACTTTTATAATTATGATCTCTCAGCTTTTCAGTTCATCAGATGCATCCTGGGGTGTGGTGAAGTTACCAACACACATAGCTGTGCTCTTTTGGCAGATACCTAATATTCTCCATTCTATGGACTTTGCATGTCTTGACAACTATCTTGAAAAAGAAAACGAAGAAATCACACAACACAGAAAAACTGATAGGCAATGTTTTCTGTCAAACAAGAAAAGTGTTTGTGCTGCAACTTTCAACTCAGTAAGAGTACAATAATATATCTATACATTTTTACTGTCAAAAGCAGGTCTTCTATAGCTGTCACTATTCTCTGAAAAAAGCATGCAGTGTCTGTAATGAGATGGGACTAATTTCTTTTTAAGCTATTAGTACAAGATAAATCATTGTTCTGGGTATAAAGACCAAATATGACGCATTGCATCACAGGCTGAATGGGCAATATACACTGGCTATCAATGTTTTGTAAAGTGGCATGGGATGAGAAACTGCTTTGTGTACTTGAAAATATTGGAAAGCCAATATCCAAACACAGAGAGCAAGCAAAGTCTGTCCTTTTAACTTTTCGTGAGTTTCTTCTTGAACAAAGAAACCAGTATTCCATTTTTCTGTTTATTTGAATCACTTAAAATGTTATGCCAATGAGTCATCGTCAAGAGACTAGATGAAAAGTCTTTATCTTAAAGAGATAATGGGACAAAGCAGTTGCAAGTTTATGTTCCAGATTATGATGTAGAAGTTTCAGCTTAATGCTAGGCTTCTCATTTTCAATGTATATTTGCAGCAGTTCACTCAAACGCAGGGTTTTTTACTCACCAGAAGTTGTCAACAGTTCTTGTTCCTAAGGCTTTCTACATTTTCATGGAATGGGAGCAACTTTCATTTAAGCTTCCCCAACACTCTCCCACCTTTTCCTTAAGGGACCATTCAGGATGAATGCATGGTTTAGTCTCCATGACCCACTCATTTGCTGGTGCCACTGTGACTGCCAATAAGCGACTGAAATTAACTTTAACTGCAAGGTGAACACTAGAAGTGGTTAGACAGACACCAGTAGTTTATCCTTCACTTTCTGCTACTGTTAATCTGCTTGAATCAATGACCTACAGCTAATGGATTCAATACGCTTTTTGCTTAAGTCTGATCAAGCTATTAGTAATACAGCTGGGGAAAAAAGTACAAAAGATACTTTGAATTTGAATATGATTTTTTAATGACCTTCTCCATTCTTAATGCCTATGCAGCCCAGTTGTTTCCAGGTCAGGTTAATCATAGAATCAACTAGGTTGGAAAAGACCTTTAAGTTCACAAAGACTAAAGCAATTCTCCCAAGCAGCAGTGGATTATCTTTGGTGCCTACAGACCATTCCATTTGGTGTGATTTTTTTTTTTTTTTCAACAGCAGCTGGGAAAGTAATTGCTGGTGGAAACACATGGACACAGTGATCCTTAGCATTGCCAGACTGCATTAGACCATGTGGTTAACTTGAACTGCATGTGTTTGGATTCCCTCTCTTAATTCTGAACCCACAACATAAGGAGAGCATATTTCCCTGCTCCCACATCATTAATTGCAATCACTGTTATCCAAATAATCTAGTTCATAGATAAAAATTGTTTGAAAAAAGAGGTTGAGAGAGACAATGGATCAGCTAACAATAGACCGGCTAATCATTTAGGAAAACTAATAAAAAAATAGTGACATATTGATAAACCATTCTGACTCCTGGCTTGTCAAGGATTTGGACCATGAAGTATAACAAATCCAAAATCAGTCCGCTAAATTCTACTGACACTGAAATCTATAGGAACTCTGATTCTTGTGACGGAACAGTTCAGTGAGTTCAGCCAAGCACTGAGGCCTGAAATTTTGCTGCAGAAATTCTGACATACCTCCACCTCCAAGCAATCACAAAGGCTTACCAAGTGCTGTAAATAGCCCAAGCGCAAACCTCCAAATGAGCAAGCAAAGCAAGAAACAGCTGCATTAGGTTTTAGTGATAAAAACATCGTTACCTCCTGCCTTATACAGATTTCCTATGTGATAAACATCAGAATGAAACAGTTGCAATATTCAGCACATTTTTATCCAGATAAATATTGAAAACATATTTAATGCAATATTGAAGGGATTACAGAATTCAGAAAAGGGAAAGTCTGACTAATGCTGCAGCTGTGCAGCATTCCAGTGAATCCAAGCCATTGCCAGCATTTATTAGCCACTCAGCCTTTGACAATAAACAATCTTCAGCTCATGATCATATATCCAGACAGATAGATGTACAGTATTGCTTGCACAGACACATTAACACTGTCGTGTCTCTGCGACGGGAATATTCTCAACCACTAGCTATAACTCAGTGGAGCTGTTAAAAATAGTTCAGTTTTGATTTTACTTTCTTTAATGACTGTAGACAATCACAGTATAGTTTGGTTTGTTGTGCATTTACTTTCGTTTTCAGGAATAATTATGGTAGGCTAAAGTAAATGAAGACTATTGCTGGTATTAAAATAAATACTTCAGCCATTTCACAAAATCAAATTTTAGAAATTTTAGGTTGGAAAAGACAGTTTTCCCCACAATATTTAGAATCAAAGTACTAAAAAGTGAATCAAACCAGAAAGTCAAAATAGTAGTTACAACAGAAAGCAGGTTTTCATCCATTGTAGTATGTGCACTTTGAAAAAGAAAGTACCAGAGGAAATAACTGGGTTTGTATTTCTCCAGAGAAAAAGTACAATATTAGGTATACCAAAGAAATGCAATATCCCATTAAATTAAATTGAGAAAAAAATCAGGGATTTTTTTCAATCATTTTGAGGAACAGTAACACGAGTTTTGTGAAGTTTCTTCGGTTCCAGCAAGTACTCCATGTTGCAGTCAGATCTCTAGGCACACACATAGAGGATGGACTCAGAAAGGCACTTCTCTTAACTTCAGTCACCTCCACTTTATAAACTTCAGTTAAGAGCCTTATTTATATTTAGCGTCTGGTGAATGTTCAGAAGAGGAAGCAAAGACAGAGTTTTCGTTAACTGAACAAAACTGCTCAGTGTGAAAGTGTTTTGGTTTCTTGAAATACCTAGCTTGCCAAGGACATGCTCAGGATTTTAAAACAGCAAGCCAGGACACTTACTTTGATATAGAGCATTAAAACTGGAATAAACCCAGCCAAGATGAATGCCAAATTAAAAGAGAATGGTCTAAACAAGAAAACAAGAATGCTTTGCAAAGGAAAATGCAAAGAAATGCTTCAGTCTTCTGATCATGCAAACCAGAAAATCACACAATACAACCTCTCATTTAAAAGATAAGTATTAATACACACGATAAAATCACTAATTGGCTCCCATTCTCTTCTATCTCTTTTAGTAAATGAAGAATGAAATGTCACTGGTATTATCCAGTTATAGTCTTGTCAGGGTTCCGTGTATCAGAGAAAATCTCAGATACTACTGAGAAAGAAATTATTGTCAGCTGGAAAGTGTTTTATTATGGTACCTTGCTAAGATAATTTTATAAATACAGTCCAAGAACAAGTGGAAAAAGGAACAAAATCCATGTAATATATGGAAGGTTTAGGGTAAGAATAATATATCTATTTTCATTTTTACTCTAACACTGAATGTTCCAACATTAAATACAATGGGAAAGTATTTTAAAAGCATATTTTTGTTAACATCAAATTTTCCCTTCATCACAACCATCTCTGGGATATCTAGACTTCTAAAATTGATGATTCTCAAAATAGATTTGGATGATGAGGAGGCAAGCCAGCAGCAGTGGGACCAGGCACTTAAGTGGGGACTCATCTAACACCAGCTCTGTCCTGATTCCACCACAGAATGTGTCTGAGCTGCTGGACATGCAGATTGTGAACTGCTGCTGTTTGTGATGCATTTTAAGATAAATATTTTGAGGCAAAGCATACTGCATGATTGTGCAGTTTAAAACAACACACCACACCTTACAGAAGGAATAGACAAGCAGCTCAAACAGGTATAACTCATGAGCAGGATGGGCAAATTTAGTTAATACTTTCAAGAGCCATCTAAAATTGCCTGTATTTGTTAATTTTTTTTTTATTATGTTTCAAAATATCTCTCATGGGGGTATTTTTGGTAAAAAATGGGCTCATGTACATGCCCATGTCCAGGGGTCACACAGAGTTGCAGTTATATGGATTCTGATCCTTTGACCACTGAGACAGCAGAGCAGGGATGTCAGAGAATAGCCCAAAGGAGGCAAGACATTTCTCTGATCACACCACACCATTGCGAAGCAGGGAACAAGAATTCTGGGCTCAGAAATGGATATGCCTGGCACAAGATAATTAAACACCATTGTGGTTACACTGATATTGTTAGTAAAACAACCATTGTTAAGATACCACTTCACCCTGAACTTGCTCAGAGGTACAAAGCTGTCAGGTGGTCAACCAGAAATGCTCAGTGCTACAGTGTTATAACAAATTGTAATCTTGATAGCACTTGCATCCTCTTTCATTAATGACTGAAGAACACAGGAAATTTAGAAAACTGAACATTAGCTTTGATAGTCCCAACATGGTTAATAATTCACATTTACTAGAATTTCACTATTTCAAATAGAATTCCACCATGAAGAAGCAGGGTATCACCCCTGAGTTCATGTCGAGTTCAACTTGAAAAGCACAAGGGTACAGTATGTGCTGCAGGATATAACAAAATAAAGAAAATGACTACAGCTAAACTGAGATTATCAAACCTGACAGAGCTGCTGGAATCAATGATCTCCGATTGAAAGCCCACCATGGTGGTCTGATCCAGAGGACATTTATTACTCTATAAGGAGCACTAGCCCAAGAGACTAGAAAGAACTCAATAAATACATTTTTTGTTTATGAGTGAAGTGATAACCTGGAGAGTCAACTAAGATCCTGTAACAGCAACAAAAAATCATTCATTTATTCGGCTTTTGTTAAATCTATTTGACGTTTCACAGAGGTTTAGAAGAAGCTGTGGTCAGAGATCAGGAGCTCAGATACAACTGCCTGCAGGTGATAGTCATATAAAAGATAAAAGGGCCATAAACCCATATGGCATCCAAGCAATCAAAAAGAACGTTGTTAGAGAAGAAAAATAAGAATTCAAAAAAAAAAAAAAAAGCCTGAAGTACACAATTCAAGTTGTATGTTTCCTTTAAAAAGAGATACAAAATAAATCCTATGACTTTACCATTATAAATTACTCTTCTTTTTAAATAATATGTGAATTGATGACAATTAGAGTAACATCTAAAGGTCAAAGTGAAAAACCAACAGCTCCCAGCTTGTCCTTTTCAGAATAAAGAATAATATCTGCAACTAAGATTTTTAGTAGTATCTCCTTAAGAAGTCACATCCTAAATAAATGGTATTATTTTTCAAACATGCAACACTACTGGGTTGTTTTCATTCTTGAAATCAAGCCAAATATTTATGTATGTAATAAGGTTTTATCACAGCTATTGTAACTCTCAAATTCTTCACATTTGGCCTTTCTCAATGAAATGCTGCTCTGATTCTCATCTTAACCTTCTGTTTATGAGCAGAATCCATTGTGGTTTTGAAGATTGATGTTATTTTAAAACTAAGTTAGATTTCTCAGGATAATCCTCGACTGTTGAATGAAAAAGAAAAAAAAAATGAGGTTGAAGAGGACTGTTCTAAGGGGTTAATATTTTGTCATTCACTTTTTGGTGATTGTTTCAACTCTTTTGCATCTAGAGTATAACAGACTTTGGTAATCCCATGACAAGAAATCATTTGAAGACTCATGGCTGTGTTTCTGCATAATATCATGCAAAGTTTGCACAGACATTATTCCTCACTCCTCCCTTTTCAGTTTAGGCATTTACAGTGAAGACAAGTCACTCCAAGCACTTTCTTATGGTGATTCGAGCAACTTGTACTTCAAGGCCTTTTGGAGACTCCTGAAACTTTCCATTTCATAGAAAGTGTAAAGCTAGTACATCCCAGGTGAATCCTCTGGCTAAAGCGAGGTGGAATGAAACAGCCTATAGGGCAGACATTAGATTGGACTTCAAAAGAAGTCTTGCATTTATTTCAGAAGTAGCTTAAGATTCTATCTCTTTCTCATTTCTTCCTTCTTAATTTAGAAGTTGATAATTCTTGTCTAGCTAGCAGAACTAATTCTTGGGATAACTTTTTTAGCAATTTAAAAACACTGCTGAAATGACTCTATCTGTCCTTTATCAGCAACTACAGATGATATCTTCCCCTCACGTTTGCCTTTGGTGTTTCTGTGGCAGACATAAATAACCATCTGTTTGGGAAATTTAGCATTATTTAACATTATTTCTTTAATAGGTCCTTTATATGACTTAGCAACCGGTAATATGGAGGAAAAATAGCACCACAGACAACCAGCTGGCTTCCCATGAACCACCAACAGATCACCAGGAAGGGTGACCAGAATATTTTGATGCTTTTATCCATTGGCACACCAACTTGTCAGAAGCCCTGGGAAGCCTGGCTTCCATACTGAGAATATGTTATCTGTTAGCTGACATATCACAAAAGCTTTCAAGAGGGAGCTACATTTAGAAGTCTGAAGACATAATAACTTCTTAAATCTCTGTGTTCTGCTGCTCTGGACAATTTGCCCACAGATTAGCTGGCCAAGTCCTCGGCAAGCACCTAACTCAACACAATGTGGGAATCTGTATTAAATTATGCCTCTGGCACTCGTTCCTTAGGAAGAATATAACTACTTTGCAAAGTAAAGCACTGAACCATGCTGAAAGGCTGCATCAAACACAAGCAATTTCTGACACATTAAATACTGCAGCAGACATTTCAAAGCATCATAAGAACCCCACAGACGACCCCTTCCTATTACCATTAACTGGCTACAAGGCATCTAGAGCCCATGTCAATTTTGAAAATATCAGAATTAAGAATGATATTTATTCAAACTCGTATTTCATGTTTGGAGGGTCTATTCTACTACAGTGGAATAAAACCAGATTTTGAGTTCACTTCAGTAGAATTAGTCTCCTTCATGAGAGGGGACTAACCGGGATTCATATCTCCCTGTTGTTCTCTGTACAGCCTTTGTCTAAAAGGGCAACCCCACAGTGACAGCGCCTGTTGTACTCAAAACAGGGAGATAAAATGCATTGCTCTGGCCTTGTCATATTCTGCAGAGAACCACCAGGTTAATCCAGGGTAAGAGAGACTCTGATGTTTAGAGCAGGTCTGGTTTACAGCAGAATATTACTCTTTAAATGGGGATGAAAATAAGTGTTCAGAAGAGTTATTTATAAATGAAGATAAGTGCTGGCTAAATTCCCTGCCTTATGCTTATATCATCTAATTATCTTGGCATGGTGTTTTGCTCTTTCATGTTCCAAGTTTGCTTTGTGCTCTATCAATTCACATCATTATCCTTCCTATCTCTTACATATTTTTCCGTCCCTTTAGATGCACCATTAACAATCCTAAGTAAACTGAGCTTCAAGGTTTTATATATGCTTGGTGTTACACAATTTCTACTCCCACTTTCCAACCAACGCTGCTTATTTTTATGTCTGCAAGACAATATGCTATAAACAGGTACTCTTTCAACAGGATCTCCCACATCAATCTCAGAGCATCCCAAAAATAGTGACAGCCATGAACCCCAATGCCTAGATTCTACAATTGGGAGAGTGAGAAGTCTAGAACTATGGAATTTTTTAAACAACCATGAAAACTGAGTGAGGCAATAAAGAAATAAGACAAAACTTACCTGGCTTTATTAATAATTTTATAGAGCTGGGGCTTTTTGTCCAGTACTGTCTTGAGTACAGCAACTTTTAGACTTCCTAGACTGCTCAGCATCCTAACAGAAGTGGCTTTCATCCCTTCACCTCTGGCTGTGGTACCCCTCTATGCCCAGCATTGCACCTTTCTTCAGCAGGGCTTCTTTCCACCTCTGTTTCACAAATTTCTCCCAGCTCTGCATGCTTCCCCACTTGTAAGAAAGGATCTACCTTTCCATACTCCCTCTGTCGTCAGGATTTTGTTGCACAACAGGCTGCAGATGAGACAAGGCAAAGGGAACACAACAGATGGTAAGCCATAAGCAGAAGAAGAGAAATAAAACAGGTACCATCCTGAATGGACTCGAACAGTATTTCCAAAATGGTATTCTTCGGCATTCTCTAATATGTGAATTTGGTGTAATATTTTCTTACCAGCTCTGAAACAGAAAAAGACAGAGGAAATGCCAATCCAGTTGGAGCCATTACAGGCTTGTGGGTACCTGCACCGAAAGGAAACCTTTGTGGTGGGGGAAGATGAATAGCTGGACTGAAAAGACAAATAAGAAAAGGTAGGTCATCATCTTTGGCCTCCTATCCAAACAGGGCAATTTTTACCCTGTTTGACGCAAGAAAAAGATTCTGATCCTCTACAGCAAGGTCCTCAGCATTGTTCCCCATCTGGCTTTTGCTGCTGGAGTAGGTGACCTAGCATGGTGCAACAGGGAAATGCAGCTTAGTTCCCACCTGAGAGGGCAGGGAGGAGGCATGGCCTCATCCAAACACATTGTCCACAAGTTTCCCTGGATACAGAGATGCTTTCAGCTTGTGAACAATAGAAATAATGCTGTGTGAATATGATATGGGAATATCATATATAATAGACATATGTGGATATGTCTGTTTCCTGCCACAGCATGTCAATTTAAATGTTCAAACTGCAATAAGTTTGTGCATGACATAACTCTTTCAGTCTCAACATCATCAAATCCCTGAAGCCTAACCGGACTGCAAAATGCTTTATTTCTTTGATCTTCCTAACAGTAACAAACAATCCTTTCAACCTCACTGCCTGTATCCCCTTCTTTTGAGTTGGCTGAGGTTTAATACTATAGTAAAGTTTCACAAAGGTGTCTTATGTAAAAGCAACTTCCTAATCACAAATTGAGGGTACTGAGATACAATTCCTCACCCAAATTGTCTAATCACAGTGCATTAGAGAATGAAAAATCTCTCCAAGAATAAAAAAATATCAGCAGGTAACTGGCAGAATAAATTATATTTAATTATAACTATTTTCACTACATGTTAATAACATGATTTAAGGAAAATATTAAAAATGTAATTTTTTTTTTTAATCTATTTTTTGTATGCACTTTTTTTGCATCTATTTTTTTAAAAAGTCTTTATTTCTTCTATACACAAATGAGTATCTGGGCATAACATTAATTCTTGAAACCAGATCAGTAATAGGGGAATCTTTGATCTGCACAATTATCAATTAAATAATTAAAATCAGAAGAATGAAGATGCTTTGAAGATTTATTAGTAGCTTAATTTATTCTTAGCTATTAATTTTCATTGCATAAAATTGAAAAACACAAAACAACAAAGCATGCATGCTCACTCTGTAGTGGTCTTTGAACTAACAAGTCTCCTATGAGTTTTGGGATATATATTCTGGGCTAATTAATTATGTACTACACATTCCTAAAAAAATATAGGCAGAGTCTGTAAGAGATATATTTGCAATTAGTACTGTAGCAAATAATAGAATCATAGAATCATAGAATAGTTAGGGTTGGAAAGGACTTGTTCTGATGATCAAGGGACTTGGAGCACCTCCTGTATGAAGAGAGGCTGAGAAAGTTAGGGCTGTTCATCCTGGAGAAGAGGCGGCTGCTTGGAAACCTCATAGCAGCATTCCAATATCTGAAGGGGGGCTATAGGGATGCTGGGGATGGACTCATTGTTAGGGACTACAGTGATAAGACAAGGGGTAAGAGGTTCAAACTTAAACAGGGGAAGTTGGATTGGATATGAGGAAGAAATTCTTTACAGTAAGGGTGGTGAGGCACTGGAATAGGTTGCCCAAGGAAGTTGTGAATGCTCCATCCCTAGCGGTGTTCAAAGCTAGGTTGGACAGAGCCTTGTTGGGTGACATGGTTTAGTGGGAGGTGTCCCTGCCCATGTCAGGGAGGTTGGAACTAGATGTTCTTGAGGTCCTTTCCAACCCTAAGTATTCTATGAGTCTACAATTCTATCATCTATATATGATATATGAGGTCTCACGAGAGCAGAGTAGAGGGGCAGGATCACCTTCCTCAATTTGCTGTTCACGCTCCTTTTGGTGCAGCTCAGGATACCGTTGGCTTTCTGGGCTACAAGCGCATACAAGTCTTGCTGCCCTCTGGTCAATGAAACGTGTCATAGACCTTGTCTCCACTCTGCTCCACACCTGTAGATAAACTTATCTATTTATGTTGCAGTGCAAGTATCATGCCATTCTATACTGCATTGATGGGAATTAAATATATAACATCAGGCAAATAAGATCATTTTATGATTATGTACAATAGCCTGCTGCTTGAAATGAAACAAGAGAACTAGTATAATTAACTAATCCAAGTGGTTACTTGGAAATTTAGAGGACAGAAGAAATCTCTGGGCTAGGTGACATAGTGAAATTACTGGAAAAAGGAATATATAGGTCGTAAACTAATGTATTGTTTATGGAGCACTTGAAACAGCTACAGGCTACATTAAATACTTAGATACATGAAAGACACATCGGATATGACAACTACCAAAACCCCCAGTGTTTTAAGGTTTTGAGGGTAACGAGTTTTATAAAAAGTATAGCATAGAAATCAAAACAAGGGAGATAGATATTGAATCTATAGGTTATAAACTTTAGAAGGAGTTAATAATTTTTCAGTTCAGAAATATTTTTATAGATTTTATAAGAAACCAAAGTATTTCAAGGAGTTGGAAGGAAAAAAAAAAAACGCTTTTTTGAAAATCATTTCTTGAAACACTGAAAACATTGACAGCCCTGGAGTCTTTCTGTTACAAGGCCTTTCCAAAATCAAGGTCCTTTTCACCAGCATGCTCTGAAGCAAAGCAGTACCTGTGATCCATCTCAGAAGAAAGAAGAAAGCTTCTCAGAGCATTTCAGCAGCAAGCCACCAGCCTCATACCACACAGCCCTATTTTCATCATTTATACATCTCAGAAAATTACCAGAAATGAAGCTATGCATCGTAAAAGCCACATAAGTCTAGTTCATTGAGGAAGGATTTAAAGAGCTTTATGATTCATGATTTTGAAGGTTCATGTCAAGTATTCACCTCATACTCAACAAGGAGATGGCATTTGTTACTACTATGTGAAAACAAAACAAAAAATAAAGTTCAGTATCTCCTGTCAGTAACACAGTTTCAGAGATGAATATTCTGCCTGCCAGCCTACAGTCTTTATGTAGTTTTTCTACAAGTATAAATGGTGAATAACTGAAGATTCAAATTGCATTGCAGATGAAATCCCCAATGTTACTCTGTTTGGTTATATACATCTACATTGATTTCTTCTAGGAACCACCTTATACCCATGATATTTTTAGTATTTCCTATTCACAGTTAGGAAACATAAAAACATATGAAAACATATGGCTTTTCTTATATATTTTTTCTATGTATTTCTCTTACCACATAGCAAAGAAACAAAGCACAGCTGAATAATAAGCATCTGGACCATAAACACTTGTAAGTCATCTCCTCCATTTAGATAAATATTTAGGTAAATGTTACTTTAATGGGAAATTACCAACATGCCTTTAAGCTAAATGCAAAAACCTAGCCCAGTGAACTGTTACTGCAAACATGGAATAGAAAGCATCAGCTGTCAGATGAAAACAATCTCTTTCTAATGTCAAGGAGCTGAGTAAAGACAGAGTTACAACTTCTGCTTAAAGCCTTCTGATACAAATAAGTAGAACGGCATAACAACCCACATTTTGCTAAGTTAATTAAATGTCTTTATCACGCTACGGATCATTCATTGTTCAGAGTGCTCAGACACTATGCCTAGCAAGCATCATCGTAAGCTATCCTTTTCCTCCCTAACATGTTTCAAAGCCTACAGTATCCTCTTTTTATTTTTTTAAATTGACATTCTAAAAGCACATGCACACTGCTGTGTCCTTCCTCTGGAGGAAGACCCTGGCAGCAGCAGCAGCCAATGCTGCCTCTGCCCTTATTCCAGAGCTAGTAACTGGCTAGGAGACCACTGGTGACCCTGCAAAAATTAGTGTACTACACCGTGTATTTCCCACAGTAAATATCCTGGGCAGTAACACAGCCATCAATTTCTCAGCAAACAATTTTTTATGATAAATGAAATGTTACTGCTTTAAAGCCAAATAAAATCATTTTAATTTGATAAAGAGTTTGCTTGAGAACTCACAAAATTTTCATTCCAACTTATCATAGAATCATAGAATAGTTAGGGTTGGAAAGGACCTTAAGATCATCTAGTTCCAACCCCTCTGCCAGGGGCAGGGACACCTCCCATTAAACCATGCCACCCAAGGCTATGTCCAATCTGGCCTTGAACACTGTCAGCTTATTTTATCCTTTCAGAACATAGTCTGATCATGTAAAAAAAAAACCACTGGAAATGTACTTCAGATTAGAACACAGTTACTCTTAAATTACTTTCTAGTCATCCAGAATGTAAAGCAGCATTTTTCAGTGATTTGTGCCATTTCTGATAATTCAGAATAGTCAGGAACTCAGTTTATGGCTGTCTTGCATTCCCAAAGTAACACAAAACAAATGGATTGCACTAGGGAATTCATCCTCTTTTAAATTCTCTTCTCCCTTCTTTCACCAATGTTCTATCAAGTAATTTATGCACTAAAAATCCCCCAAAACAGATACAGAAGTCACGCGTTAAAGTTGCGATATCACTCCATTGGAAAATTTCATACTCAGTTTTTCTTTCTTAAGAAACTCTAGCTGATAATCCATAACAAATTGATTCAGCCATGAAAACATCCATAGCACATGAAAACTGTGGCACAACTTTCCAGGATCTCATGCTGCACACACACAGCATTAGCAGTCAGGTAGGTAGGTATGTAGCACAGTGAGGGGCAGGAAAGACACTCTAATTTGGGGCAAAAATGTAACTAAGCAAGGAAAGAGGAGGTTGTAGTTTGCTCCACAGGCTGCCCACAACAGAAAGAGGAAAACATGCTTCAGTCAAAACCATGAAACATGCTGCTCCTCTCCTCTGCCTCCCAAGTCCCCTAGGATAGAGCATTTCACCCAGAGCATCCTGTAAGTCAGAGCTGTCTAAACTGCCAATGAAATGGCACACAATTCCTCTCCTTGCCATAAGCGCATGTTAAAGATCAGATCAGTGTGTATAGGTTTGTTGTAGGACCAGGGAGAAAATTGTGCTATCTGATCTCTACATTCACTTACACAGAAGCTCAGCAAAGAGGGTAGGGCTCAGAGTCCTAGGAGAGAAAATGGAAGTAACAGTTTCCTGAGGGCTACTAAGCCAACACACTATTAAATGTACCATCTAATATTGTTCTGTTCTTCCACTCTCGCAGCTACAACATGTGATGGACAATATCCAAGTTAAACACTCTCACCAGAGCATGCTTCAAGACAGACTGGGCCTCAGGCTTTGCCAATACAATGTAGTTCTCTCTATTTATTTTTGTAGTTCAAAGACCTGGCAGTAGCCCAGTTGATGCCTGCCATAAAGACCAGTGCACTCCTGATTACTGCCATGAGATTTCCAAGTCCACAGGCTGCATATATTCCAATGTATGCCAGTCACCAAGATAGACTGTGTACAAATAGCAGCAGGATCCTCTGAAAGAAAAAAGCCAGCTCCTATTTCCACTTTGAACCCCCTCATAATAGGCTGCCAACTTGAGGACCTTGCTTTAATCACAGCGACCACATAAAAGAGTTTATTCTGTTTATCTTGGTTCATTTAGGAAACCAGTGATAAGTTTGCCACGAAAAAATTCCATCTCCTCCTGGAAGCTGGCATACTTGTCCCAAGATATGGGCTTTGATTTCATTTTAAGTGCAGTTATTTACAGTCATACCACAGAGTGCATGAGTTTTCTCATTCTACCAGATGACTACTTTTCCCTAATAAGCAAGCTGTGAATACTCAAAAATTCCTCTCAGGTACAATGGCATCTCTGAGTGGAAGTGATAGGAAGAAGGCAGCAGATACTGCTACAACTTCAGGTTAAGTGTGGAAGCTGCACCCTTGATGTGCGCACCCAGCCAGGCGATAAGAGGAGTGGGAGGAAGAGCTGTGGCCTACACACAGGAGGGAACAAGGTGTGTGATGTGACTAAACTTTCTTTTTCCCACTAGGCTTTCTGAAGAAAATAAGACAAGTGCAATTGTAAATAAAGATAAGAGACTGGTGCCCAACTACCGAATATGGAGTATTACTTTGCCATGAAATAGCAATATCAGAAAAAAAAAGTTGCAGACTAATTGCAGATAAAAATACATAAACCTCTTCTGCACAAGCAAACTGCATTTTTTTTTTGGCTGTGGAGTATTGTGGATAACCAAACAGATAATCTTGTCCCTGCAAATCAGAGGAATATATGTACTTTTGAACTTTACTACCATCTACAGACCACTGACTACCCTCAGCGCTGTTTGTGGTATAGCCAGATTCTGTAGTGCTGCTGCTTTAGTTTTCTAGGCTCACTATGTACCTCGTAAGGTTTCAGTGTCAGTGAATGCAATTCTCTCTCTGCTAATAAGAAGTTTTAGAAGGTGTGAAGTGGTTGACAGGTTCTTTTGAACCCAGTGGATGCAAGGTAGTGGCTGTTCATGATGGGAGTATGCACTGGAGACTATTTAGGCTCAGGTTGCGAAAGGATTTCAGAAGCTGTGACTGAGTGGAAGACATTTATGAACATATTTGATTCCTGGACCCTACATCAACCCTTAACTTCTGGCAAAGATAGAAATGAGAATGGAGAGAAAAACTCTTCTCATATTTGGAAAAAGATGTATTATTTTCAAATTCTGAAGGATCATTATCTTCAGCACAACCGTTTTTCTTGAAATGTAGGTTATATTGCTACATTTAATTCTGACTTCTCAGCCCTTGGCACCCATAATTCTATTTCTCCATTTAAAAAATTGCTGAGGTCTCTATGCTGATATCTCAGCAAACACAATATTTCATCTCTGACTGTATCCTGTTTAGTCTGGATTTGTTCATGTTCACAAGCAATAGATTTGAAATACAGCCTTGTAGAATAATCAGTAATAAACACACAAAAGTGACAGGTAATAATTTCATAGTTTTCATAGAGGTAAAGTAAGATATTTTATAAAACTTTGCCATATCATGTGAATGTGCCAATTTACCTCTCACAGTAAGTTAGGTACATTTGTATCATGAGATATTAGGAGATGCTACTATAAATCTTGGAGTATCTTGCAAATGTGCAATTACTCTTCACAAGTGCCCAGATGGGGATTATATCTCATTATATCAAGTGCTATGCAAAAAACAAAAGTCTAGCTGTAATTAATAGGGTTGGAAACTTCAAGAACAGATCTGCTGATGAAAAAAAAACAAAAACGGTCAGAGTATCTGCTTGAATAACAACTCAACTGACTGGCTGTTTACGTTAATCTTGCCCAAAATATGTAATCTTCCTGAGAATGCAAAACTGGACTGAATCACAAGAGTGACCTTCATTTCAAGCCTTCTCTTAGGTCCTTTGTCTGCACGTCTATGCATTAGAATTGTGTCCAAAATTTTTCTTTTCTGATGCTACAGTAGCTCTTAGATTTATGACCTTTTTAGAAACAGAAATAACAGATCCTTAAAAAAAAAAAAAAAAAATATTAAAAAAACCAAAACCAACCACACAAAGACACAAATAAACAAAAAATACGTTAAGGTTAGAAAAAGGTCCAGTGTAGTGTAAGCTTAAATGTTACATGACATTTGATCCACTCGAACACCTAGACCTGCTGTTTTTTCACGGAAGTGTAAAACAGCATTCCCCAATTCCTAGCCCTAACTAAATTTTCCACACAAAAAATTCCTTTCCCCTCTGCCTGGAACATTCAGGCATGTCACTGAATAATCAGTTCCCTTCATGTACCACTGTAGTGCATTGCAAATAGACATCATCTTTGGATTGTCCTGCTTAAGACCTCCATGCAGTCCATCCATACACTTTGCAATATTTCAATTTCACATGCCTCAGTAACTGATTTCCCCAAAGAAACATCTTTGGATGATCTCAGGTACATGCCAGAGATAGTCAGTTCATAAGCTTAGGTTTTCCCCTGAAACTTAACATAATTAGCTGAACAGACTCAGCTGAACATTGTATTCAGATATCTTTTATTAAAATTGACTTTTAATGTTAGTCATGAACAAATATTCATACTTCTAAACACTTTTTCCCCTTAGATTTTCCTTAGTGGCACTCTGTTAAAGAAAATTACATCTGAAAGAAGTAATTCTCATTGTCTAATAAACTTTTTGATTGAACACATGAAGTATTGATCCATATCTACAATATATTTAAGTATTTTGAGATACGTATTTTCAGTTTTCTGCTTCCAAAGGAAGCATGGAACAAGTCAGGTCAGATTTTTTAAGGTGTCAATTGAAAACAGCTGAAATTCTTCAAGAAAAATGACCTTTTACGAAAAAAAGGCTTCAAAATTATGATTCTACCATTTTTTTTCTCATTCTCAGAACTGTTGAGAAGTAAAGCCAAAAGCAGTTCCTTTTCCTTTCTATTGGAAAAGGAGCCAAAATTCAGAGTCAGGTAAATTTCATTTACTCACCCTTAATTTTGGCCTTAACAGTGCCATTTGCCAGCCAAGAACCAATGTCAGGATTGCACACTATTAACAGAGTTCCTTTTACTGAATCCTTGCAACCCTTACTAATGTGTAAGCCATAAAACATGAAAGTATGCACTCATTCTGAGTTCAGTAGAGCAAGTAACCAGGAAAACCACTGCTCTGTCTCCCTTTCCCTACAGATCCCCAAACCTGCCTTGAAAATGCTTAATGACAGCAAAACTGCTGTGCAAATGGATGCTGCTTCTTAAAAAGACTGTCATAAACACATGATGAACAAGGAGAGCTGTAATGACTATTTTTAGATGGATGGCACCAATTTCAGAGAAAACTTATTTTTCCAAAAAAAGGTTTTGGATTACCTTTCCTTATATGCAGCTACATCAATCTACCTCAGCTTCCTCTACAACACAAAAATGAGTAAGTGGTGGCCAGCATCATGCCTGGGCTTTCTGCTAGACAGAGGGGAAACATTCTGCAGGCTCTACGGACCAGCAGCTGCTGCTTAGCAATGGGTTGTGTAACTGGGAAACTGCAACACTCACATTTATTCTCCTGACTTACTAGTTTGCTTTTCTGACTTTTCCTCTCAATTAATTCAAATCTGTGCATAATTAGCTTTTCTCTCTAAATAGTGCTTAGAATGTGAACCTCACGTTTTCTTCTTGCTAGAATTCCTGCATACTTAGTTCTGCTCCCTGTGATTTTGTACTCGTTATTTCTGTCTAGCATTATGCTCTTCCTAGAGAACTGACTTGCTTACAATAATTGGCCATAATAGTTTCCCTTGAAAGACTAATACTGGTTTATGTTTGGAAATACCAACTCTGACAAGATAATGCCAACACATTATTTGTAATTGAAACATTTAGTAGGTAAATTGACTTTGATCACCTGAACGCTTAAAAAAAAAAACATTCCCCAAAACACCAAATCATATACCAAGCAATGTGAATAAATATGCTGAAATATCTCTGTATTCCTGAACTGTCTTGGTCTCTTTTTCAATCTGTGCAACTCTGAATAGCTCAAAAGGCATTCTGTGCTATTTATATGCAGTTTGTCGAGGAGAATCTCCCTGCAGCTGGAAGAATATGAGCGTGTATACTTACTAAGAAACACATGATACTAAAATTCTGCTCTGAATTTTTCATGGGTAGGGAGTTAAGAAGACAGAGCCCTGCCTACAGATTAACTAAGAAAGTATTAGAAAGCATTATCTGGATCCAATGATATGCTCTTTCTTTCACTAAAATACTTAAATAATTTTCAACCTAAAAACCCTGTAGGTTTATATAGTCTAGTAATTTTTCTACCAAAGCTAGCAGAACACACTTCTAGCAGTTGACTGAGGCTTCTAATCCAACAAGGCATTTAAATGCATAATTTAGTTGTGTGTATGATGTCCATGTTGATGCTTCGACATCAACTGAAATACACAGGAACAGAACTGGACAGAAATAGTAACACAGATACAAACAAAAAGTACCAAAGAAACTCACCAAAAAAAAATACAAGAAATTAATCCCAAATCTGTACTCCCAGAAACTCACCAAAATATTAACTTTTTTCACAGAATTCAGAAACAAATAGAAAGATCTGGCCTCCTGAATACATGCCAAGAAAGCTCTTCTCATCTGCCAGAAAGAGAACTTGCACTTTCTGCCAGAAACAGGGAAAAAGGTGGCTTCAATAAGCCCAACAAGGGAGCAATAAAAGCAACAAAATTATTATGAACAGCCTGGTAGGTAGTAATTATGGCCATAAAACCATTGCTATTTACTCAATCTTTTTTATAGCTATCATGGCAAAAGAAATGGGAAAAGGATGAGATGTTTGTGAGAAGTTGTAATTATTTGAAGAGCTCATCATGTTCAAGAGAGTTGTTAAGAATGAAAGCATGAAAGGGCTCACTGGGAAATTTGTTAAATAGGCAGAGTCTACTCTTTTTTTGCTGAAACCTGATAAAGACAACTTTATGTGCTGTTTGGGGAAAAAAAAAAGGTTGGTTTTTTTTTTGAGTGATGAATTTAGAAATGCTTCTAGAAGGAATTAAAACATCAGTAACTATGTGAGAGTTTTGAAATTCAAACAAGACCAAGGAGTACAAATTCTAATCCAGTACATTAAAGATCAAAACCCTTCATTGAATAGTTGAACAAATTCAACATTTCTAACAATTCCATAGCACTGTGAAAGATATAGACTTAATGGGAATTTCATGCTCAAACTAGCTCTGATATTGCATAGAAACTTCTCAAAGTTAAAAATTCTTCCTAGAATATGAGTTGTGAAAGTTTAGATCAGAAAAATTAAAAAAATATAATTAAGGAAAAATACTTATTCAAACAATAGATCATAATGATATATTCCTAAACCTAAATGTAAAATAAACCAAAACTGCCATATTAACATTAAACAAAAAATTATATAGTTGTATCTTTAATGCAAATCAAGAAAACAAGTCATTGAAATTTTCTTGTATAGAAAATGTTAAAATTAATACTTTCCTAGAACCCTTTTAAATATCTATAGATTCTTTATCGTGATAAAAATTTGTTCTAGAATTTTGTGTCATTTGCACTGCAGTTTAGCAAACATTAGAGAAAGAATTTAGACATGAAACAGAAGCACGAGACAGAAATATTGAAACACCATTGTGATGAAATGATAATGACCAGACATGAAATTTAAAAATCAGGTGTTCTCAGCATATTAAAAATCCTATGTTTATGTTAACTTCTCCGTTAGAGCTGGGCTTTTCAGAGGCTGTCTGACTTTCTGAGATGATCTTGTGAAAATTACAACTGTGTAAGTAAAGAACTGGTGAAACTTTTTATTATAATAGCCTTGATGGAGACTATCCAACCAATTCATAGATGTATTACAGCACAATGTGTCAAATGTATTAGTCACGTTTCAATGGATTGCTGAATCCTTCACTTCCTTAGCTCAGTTTCAAATATGATTGGATCAAATGCAGTTGCCACTAGTATCATTTCAGTGACTACAGAAATGCCTGTAAAACTAACACCTTGGAAAATAGAGCTAATTGTTAACTCCTAATTTTTATTTATTTATTTTTTAACAATAATTCAAGCCTGTTCAGCACCACTGGGAGATTACATTTTTATGCACTAGACAAATGTCAAGTCCGTAAATTTTCACCACGTTATATTCCCTGTGGTTTCACTGCAGATGTCACGATTTTAATTACCAAAGGCTTAAAGGTGGATTTATATATTTATAAAATTTTTCATCGTGGCTTACTCTTTCTTGTAATCAGCATTGTTAAGAGCTCTAATAATACATAATTTCTGAAAAATAGTCTTTTTCTTTGGTCATCTTTGAAAATGTATTTTTTGCAGCTATTTCTTGTCTTCATAAGGTGGTTATAAGTCAAAATTGCATGCATCAGCAGCCTTTCAGAACAAAAATAAAGCTGTTTTAGAAGCTGTTTCCCTCATACTAAAGCACAGTTTGAGAGAAGTGTAGTTTTCAATTTGCATGGTGGAGATGCAGTAACCAATTGGAAAGCGGTTGCTGCCGAGAACATTTGGTGTCAATTAGAGTAGGGCTGGAGGAAAAAAAAAAAAAAGGTACAAATTGAGAAAAAAAATATTTTAGAGAAATGTTTTTCTTGGGTTTGTCAGAAGTGAGCATTTCCTGCATTTTCTATTCTGTCAAAACGCAGTTTGTTGCAGAAAATGTCAAGATGTCTTTATCTAAGTAATTGCTCCACTTGCATTCTCAGCAGACCAGAAAGTTGTACTATTTTCATAAGCAATAATGAGAATACTAGGACGTGATTATTAAATACAGACATCTGAGGGATAGAAATTGTAAAAATGGAGGACAATTTTCCACTTACTTAAATGGCTGCCGCTATTATTCCTGGACCTGTCCCATGACTGCTGCTATTGGTGGCCACATACCCCAGAGACCAGATTTGGTTTTACATCATGAGTAACCTGCCCCATGAGTAGTCCCAATGATTTCATTCCCTACCCTTCCAACACAGCTATGTGACAGAATCAGGCCCTTCTGATCTAACAAAAAAAGCTCTCAGAGTGGACAAGTAGAGGTATTGCACTTTTTTTAAAGGTATTATTTTAAGCTTTAATAAAACATACATAGACTGGAGTTTTCAGTTCATAAAGAAAACTAGTGCTTTCCAGGTTGAAAAAATGACCTCCAATGAATAATAATGTCCTTACTCGTGGCTTCAGAACTTAAACCCCACAGGTTTTCACCTCTTTTCATTCCATAGAGCAATTCCTTCCCACATAAACCAAAGCTCCAGCCCACATCAGTTTTATTGCATACCCTTAAAATGCCATTTTAGGCTAAAAACATGCTAAATGAATTTTAAGTATGTTCTACCAATCATAAAAAGAAAACTACATATAGACCTGCGCTGACAATGTAGAATACGGAAATTGTGTGATGTTGGGAAAGAAAACAGCCATAGCTGTTCACAGACTGCAGGTAAACCAGCAGTGAGTCAATCAGGCCATTCTTGGTTCCTTCAAAGAAAATCAGTGGTTTTCCTTCCACTCTGTCATTGTACCTCTACTGCATGGAAGTTGCATTGCTGTGTGTACAATTGATTTCTGGGCATGCTGAGTCACCCATTGTACAGGTGGAAGGCACTTCCTGGTGTGAACTGGGGGATAAAAGGGTGTCACTAAGAGTTAGTTAATAGGGAATCACAGGTTTCCCTGAATATGATGAAGGTCCGTGGCCTGGCATTAGCAAACTCCAACAAGATAACTTCTTGTTGAAAAAAAGCCCAACCAAACAAAAAAACCAAACCCACCAGATTTTTTGTACTAGCACAGTCTCTCATGCAAGTGTTGCAATCTTGTGTCTCACCAGAGCTATAAAAGGAGTCCCAGAATGTGATCTCATTTCCACCACATCTGGAATGATTCCACTGGAGTCACTAAAATCCCTCTCTTGTGCCTCCAGAACAGACTTCAATTACTTCAAAAACCATTAGCCACCAGAAAGAGTGGTAGGAATTCTCTTCTTGGGTCACATTTGGCTAAAACATGCAAATCCATGTCCTACATGTTAGACTGTTAGACTTTACCTACTTGAGCAGGGCACGAGGTTTTGGAGTTGTTACAGATTCTCACCTCACTCCACTGAAATTTAGACAATTTCATTTGTAGATGCCTCATGAGTTGACTGCTAAGTACAAAGTCACTGAAATTTTTGGCTCTTGCTTCTAGACATAAGGTGCTCAATATTAATGCAAAGCTTTATTACATACGAAAACCTATTGAGAGTAGGTTTCCTCACATTATTTCCTTCCCTATCGGACAATACATTTGGGTCCTATAGCAATAAGGGAAACAAAAATTCATTAAGCACAGTGTGACAAAAATTACTGCAAAGAATATTTTTTTTTAGAAGTCCCTAAAATTTTCCTCAGAAGAAAAAGGAATTAAATGTAATTTTGTGTCAGCCCTGATTATCAGTATTTACACTACTTTCAAAAGTAATTGTGGCTTTTATTTGGAAGGATAGCTAATGGGATACATTCCCGTACAGTAAAATAAGCATTGCAATTAAAATAGGATTTCAGTCTGCTATTTTACTGGCACAAATCAAGCACAACCAGTACAACCCATCAGCCATCTCAAACTAAACACCAATAATAAACCACTATTTACTCACACAATTTGTATGTGTTTCTAGAAAGACTTCATATATTTCACCATGCAGGACACATTTCTTAGTTCAATTAACATCCCTTTAATATTTCCTACTCTATTCAATATTTTATCAGGCTATGCTTGACAAAAACTTATTCTTGATTTTAATGTCTTAATGAAAATAAAGGTGCTAATTCCATTTGCAGACAAGAATATTAAAATTGACAGGAACCAACATGACAACTTCTCTGGTCACCCACTGCCAGGATTGCCTCTAATTTTTCTTTGGTGAAACCTGGGACATATATTGTTAGCACTTTTCTGTCTCCTTCTCCTGGCATTATTAGAGATGATCTGGCATAGCCTAATTTTATTTATTTCATTAAAAGACCTCCTTACCTTCCTTTGGCTTATTTTTTTCCCTTCATTCTCCTCCCACCCACTCCCAGTCATAAAGTTTTCTATAAATTATGGTAAGCTTCACAGCTCTGTGGGTTTTAAAAAAAAGCCCTCATAAAATAAAGCTTTTTTTTTTTTAACAGAACACATGCAGGGTGCTTAAGAGAGATGTGAAAATGCTCTCATTTAACTACCCTCATTTAAGGGCAATTTTTGGCAACAGATGAAATTCATAAAGAACACAAGGAGTAAATTAGCAGGTCATCAACATCTTTGCAGCCACAAATCATAAAGAGAAAAAAGATGAGGAATAGTTAGGTTAGGTGAATCAATGGGTAAGACATATGTGTACATATATTAAAAAAAAAATAGACAAGAAGGTCACTGTTGGTTCCTCCCCCCCCCCCCCAATTTTTAAGTTAAATTGTTATTTTTTTTTCTACATCTCCTTTCAGTGTCTTATTGATTAATGCCTGCATTGTGTCTCCCAGAGCCTGCTCTCAGAGTTGAATGCTGACAGTCCCAAATAAAGCATTGAAGCACTGCCTGACAGATTTGATAGACTTCCAAGTCATCCAAAGCATGTCACCCAACATTGGTGGGAACATTTGGAAATAATGGTCTAGCATAAGACACTGTGAAAGAGAAAATAACATGCTTTTTTTATCTTTAAGTGATTGTTTGCATAAAGTATATTATTTTACAAGCCTTGTTGTATTAGATTACTAAAAATATGAGGGATTTGTCCATCCTTTGAATAGAAAGCAATGTTTCCTGCTTTCAATTGTATTATTGTTACTAGATCTATTACTCTTGTTGCAGAAAGTGAAAACATCAACAAATCAACAAGAAAAGATTTATTTTTATTAATAAGTTAAATGAATAGAAAATGTCCCATCTACAGTGGCCTCATGCCAAAACTGGGAATGAAAACCAACTAAATAATAGGAATATAACACCTTGGTGTTACAATTTAAGCATTCAGAAATTCACCATATGCTTGACATATGTTAAAGGTCACAGGCAGCCAATGGCAAAACACAGGAGAGTTTCTAAACATTATAAATTATCATCTTCAAGCTAAAAAGGCCCTGAACCCAACACATAATAGATTTTAACACTGGACGCATTTAAACTATTATTATTTCCTAGTATGATCTTCCACAGCATTTGGAGTGGTTGTAACCAATGAAAGATGTATTACGCAGTTTTCCAAATATGATCCAACCTCAGAAATCAGCATCCTCTGAAAGAATAGTATGCAGATAATCGTCAGATAATGTACAAGTTAATGCAGAAAGCATCTGGTTTGAGACAGTAGACAAGAGCTATGGCAGATTCTTTGCATCTCAGCTGTCTCCATAAGACCCTCTTCTCCAACCTCCCACCCCATCTCCCACACACTCTTCCCTTTACCCTTCACTCCTGACACAGGTTAATAAGCTTAGTATAGAGAGCTGTGGTGGCTGAGGCATGAGGAAGGCAGGAGCACAGAAAGATGGAGAAGAGCCATGGAGAGGGTGGTGAAGGCAGCATCAAACAGCAGCTGGGACAGCAGGACATGGAAAGGGAAAAGATTTGTCCCCAGAGGGCAATGTGTGAAATGTGGGAAAAATCACACTAACCTTCAGTTTTGGTGGCTTGATAGCTTACTCTCTGGCTGGGTATATGAAAGGAAAGTTTGGAATCAAAAAAATCCCTGTTACTGTCATGTGCATAACCTGTGCTGAAGAGTAATTTCCAGGTATGTTAAATATATATGTATGTGCAACCAAGTTTATTTATATAAGTAAATGTCTATAAATATTGGTATTTCACATAAAATGTCAGAAGTTCACATTTCCAAAATAATGTAATTTCAAAATGAGCCCTGATTTACTATTCTTTTGTGTGTAATAGTCTTCAGCACTTGACCCCATGTTCTCTCTCAGCTCATTTTTTCCATAGTACTTCTAATTTTCTAATTTTACCCTTTCTATACCTAAAGATTGTTCTTTTTATTAATTAAAAAATTGGTGCAGAGTTAATTTATACTAGTTGGCTTGCTAATATGGCATTTAGGTTGATCAGCCCAGGAGACCAGTCAGACATGATAGCTGATGAGATCAGACTTAACGAAAAAGAGACATCACTTTAAGCCACCAATTTTTACCTTCTTGTAAAAAAAAGATTTTTCTCTGAGAACTTTCTACCACTTTACAATGTTCTTGAACCTGCCTAACAGGTCATAGATGAATGAAGACTGATAGCCGAATAGCATGGGAACATAAACTGTGCTTCCCCTGGCTCTCACCCCTTGCCCAATACAAAGGTACTGCCTTTTTCTGTTTTGTTTTGGGGGTTTTTTGGTTGTTTTTTGGTTGGTTGTTTTTTGGGGATTTTTTTTTTTCATTTCCCATATCCGCCTTCTAGTCAGGAAAAAATCAGTTTGTCATGCGCTTTGCTCTTTATTTTCATTTAGCTTGTCCTTATTTGATGAAGCACCAAAGTCCATTCCTGAAATAACTATTTTAACTATTTTGAAGCTTGAAAGGAAATCATCCATGCTTAAAGGGAATGCATTAATTTTCCCACATCTTATTCTTCAGTAAGTAGGGAGGACAAAGAAAAAAAATGAAAATAGGAAATGCAAAATTTTCTTTTCAGAACTACTAAACCTTTTTAGTAATTTTGGATATCTGTATATTTGTATTATTTCCAGTAGATTTAAACAATGTTTTTATTCTTGCATCCAAATTGCAAGTTAATATCTAAAATAACCACCTAGAATTCTAAAAGAAGGATTTTCAAAAGAGAAAAAAAGCTCTTCTGCAGTTCTATTGTCTTCAATTATAGCCAAGAGTCAGAGATAACAATTTCTTGCTCTATCCCTCCTTTATGGGAAGAGGAACTGAATGAATTATAGTTATGCTCAGCAAAATAAACTGGTCATTAAAGCAGAAAAGGGCCACCTGCATATAAACACCAAGATTAAAATACAAACCAAACCAAATCCATACACATTTGGCTGCCAAGTAGCAATTGAAAATGCCTAAATTCACCACTCACAGCCATGTTCAACAGAAAGCTCTCTAAAATCTCAACATCTGCCCAAACTCTAGGTTGACCTTTATCCACCAGACATCCAATAGTAACTCGAAAAACATTTTTTATAGTGTAATGACAGGATACAACAATCCTCAAATACAATATCTTGCTGATGCTGCTATACCACAAGTGTTACCCATGGCCTGGGGTGAAAATCTCAGCTTGCAGTTTCAAAGCAATTGAAGACTCAGGATAAAAAGGAAAAAGTAAGGTAGAAGGATGATAAAGGGCATCTCTGGGTACTCTTCTTGATGATTTACTCTATTGTGGCAAATCACTGAGAAAAGGAAAACATACAGCTGGGTTGTGGACTTCCTGGCATTAACTCAAAGCCTATTTTTATATCCTATCTAAAACCAGCTGGATGCTAAACTCAGTTTTCAGAAGTAGAATGGGAACATAATCTTCCCATCCCAAAGTGGATGCCATGACCACAGTGCTGCAGAGCTATGCTCCCTTTTGAATGCACTTCCACACAGATGCATATCCTTCCATGCTCAAACGAAAAAATGGGTACCCCCTATAGGAGTCTACTCTTTAAAAATCAAATAAATACATAAATCCACATTTAACAGAATTCTAACTTTTTACTGAGTCCTAGGTGTCTGAAACTTAAGGGAAAGATTCAGGGTCTCTGTAAGTGAACTAAAATGCTTTCACCAAGAAAGAAACACCTAATTACACAGCACCTCACCAATTGGGCAGAGTGATACAGCTTTCTGGTTACAACATGCTTTCTCTAGAACACACTCTCAAGCCCCTGCTCCAGCTGATCACTGTGCCAAAAGCCCCCACTGCAATGGCACCCTGCACACCAAGCACCTCTTTGCAGAGCTCCAAGTCCTTTGTCCTTTAGCTTTTAATTAACATCCTGAGGGCTCACAGCTGGTTGCTTTGTCTGGTGAATAAGTGGTGAGCTTATGAATTGCCAGCCAAATTTTCTTTGTCTTCAGCCACTAACTCTGACATTCATCTGGAAAAGAAATAAGAAAGATGCAAGCTACATACAACTTTTCATTAAAAGAAATCCCATCTAAGAGTTCCCCAGAATGTGTCAGGACCACATTTCACATTATAGGCAAAATGTTTCTTATTTGCTCTACTACTAATGCATTTACCTAGCTGCCCACGAGCAATAATGCTTTCACACGTCCATTGAGATAACTACTTACATGTGGCTTTCTGATAATTTCAGTGAGGAATATGCTTCTGTAGAATTATGGTTTAGTGACTAAAACTTTTTCTAATTGATGTGGTTGCATTAATTTAAATGAGTTAGGAGTTTAACATAACAGGAGCTATTCAAACTTTAATTCTTAATCTAGTTACTTTCAAAGATCAGTGTTATATTTGTTTTACTCTAAGTAAACATGCCCCCCTCCGATTTTGATTTTTCATCTCAGAAGTAGATTAAAAGAAAGTAATTCAACATTTCCTGGTGGTCTTTCAGAAAATGAGCATTATTTTCATCATCCAAAATGAAAAGGCAAAAAACAGCTTGTTATATTGAGTACCTTCGTCCCACCCCCATTCTGATGTTTTGGCAGAGTTTTTATTGCTCCTTTTTTCTGCAAATTACAGTAAGTGCTTTAGCAGCACAATCAGCTTCATGTATTATGGAAAGTGGCCTGGAATACTGCCAATTTGATACTTTGTTATAAAAGCAAAAAGACTTATACAAATACTTAGTCCTCATGAACTGCAAATTAAACCCACATCAGTCTTTTAATACCAAATCCTATTTATTTTAAAATGTATCTTGTTGAAGCTGCATACAGGCTGCATTTTCGCACTGTTTTTCTGGTTTGCTTCATTTCATCACATATGTCACAAGTAATCATCCAAAGCTATGAAATGGTCAAAGACAGATTACTGAAGGTTTTAAACAGTGGCTTTTAATACTGAGACAAATCAAACTTACTTGTAAAACACTACGTTCAGTGAAGAATTGCAGGGGAGAAACTCCAGCAGTCAATAAACTATAACAAAATTAAAATCTACTGGAAATGTACCATTCCCTTTTTGATCTTATTTCTTTAACTACTGTATCCAGGACTATGCGCACCACCCCCATAAATTAGATAAGATTCTGCTTAACCCCTCCCATAACAGAAACATTATGACATTTTTCAGGCTGGAAATGTGGTTATATGTAATTTATTTTTTTTCATATGTGCACCTTATTTCTTTTTTTCCTCGTGTTAAAAATGTTATAATTTGAGATCAAATTGGTAATGGAGTTCTTCAAATTATGCCATTGCATTAACTTTGCCCACCAAGGAGACTTGCTGTCCCACAAAGGTCTTCCTAACTGATTTCCTTTCAGGCTGCCAATTACAGCACGGCTGTTTCTTGAAGAGAATTGATAAGAGCACAGAATCTTCATTAAGTACTGTAAGTGTTCTTCAAATTTGCATGTCTGCCAGCTGCTAATTGCACTATTATCTCCCCAAACTAGACAAAACACAGCTTTATTTTTCAGTTAAATCCATACTACTCTCTTAACATGACTGTATTCAGAGTCACACACACTCAGCACTCCCACTGTAGCAACCTCTCCACCAGTTCACCAAAGTACAAAAACAGAATAAAGACATTACTAGAAATAATACTGTACAGTCCTTTTGTGAAACTAAATGGGTATATAAAATCTCAGATTTCTTAGTAGATATTAGAAAAAATCTCTTTTCTACTACTCGATGCTTATATTGTCATTATTTTGACCTCTAACATTATTAAAACTAATTTCTTACAAAAAATCATCTATTACAGTTATTATGCTGATTTTTGTTTTTGTTTTGTTGTTTTTTTTTTTAATGGAAATTTTTTTTTTCTCAGTCTTGCATGTATTGTAATAATGTATGTTCAAACATATTACTTCAAACTTTAGCTTGGTTGCCACTAATCCAAATCACTATTTGTTTTTATTTTTGAAAGCTGCTTACAATTTTTGTAATCCTCAGAAATCCTCTTGACAGCAATGATGTGATGAAGGCAACTGTAAGGACCTCTGTCTTCCACAAAGCAATTATTTACTTAGCTTGGAGAAGGATTTTCTTGTTCTATTTAAGAAAGAAAACAGAAACCAAAAGCTAACAGTATATCATGGCCCAGTGGGCTACTGTTTACACAGCTTAGTAAAATTCAAATCCATGATGTATCAGTATCTCTTTTTATTTTTACCCTGAGGTAACTCAGTTCCACTGAGGTTAGGGGAATCATCCTTCATGTGCAGCACTGTCACAACAGTGCTACTCTAACCCTGCATTACTTGTGAGATTTATTAGCAATACATTTTTTTTTCCTCAATCTCTTCAAACACTTCACAATCATTAATTCTGTTTTCTACTCAAATAACTCTCTACAAGAAATTCTGAAAGTGCCAGGGGTCATATTGTCAGCAAGTATGAATGAAAGCAGATCTGCTGAAGCATCAGGGAGCCACGTCTACTCACACAACTGAAGATGAGCCTTCTTCGTGGCTCCTGTCATTTTACTGACACATTTTCTGCCCCTTGAATTGTGAAAGCATTTCAAGTCTCATAAAAAGATATCATGCTTTTACTTAGCACATTCAGATTACACTCAAGATGTATCTCAATTACTACTTTGCCTTTAGACAGTCTTGCCAGACAGAAATTTTCGCCAATATTAAAAAAGGCATTAGTTATCAGAAATCTATGTGGTTTTCTGTTTCCTAAACTAGATATTTATTAACTGTGAGCAGTTGATTATGCATTATTAATTCATGACCTATTTCTTGCATTCGTTACTATGATCTTTCTTAACTATATTTCTAATTCTGTATTTTTATTTGGAAAGATTACTAAACTGGTAATCTAATCAAGGTTTGTTTAATTTCCATTCTATATACACTTTCTGCTGCTGTTTAAAAAAGAGGCATTCTTAGGAAAAATGTTGTAGGGGTTTTATCCTTATAGTACCTAGCTTATCAAAGTTAGTACTGATTGATAACAAGTTCTTTAAAAAATTACTAGTTCCTCTTTGCCCCACCACAACTATCAGAAAAAATCCTTACACTTTATAAATTCAATTAAAGCTCATTTTATTGCTGAACAGCTGCTTCTGAATGTAACTCTTTTACATTACAAACTGAAGAGTGATTTATGTTATTTAGCATGAAATAATGGGCTTATGTTATGTCAAATGTATGGATTAAAAACCTGAGCACATAGAACTCATTTGACTTACAAAAAATCTTGGAAATCATATGTAAGGTGAAGCATGCTTGTTTCATGTTGTGAAGGCTTTAAATAAGAAGTGATATTCTAACTTGTACAAAGCTCTTCCTTAGCATCTAATATTTACAATAAGCAGCATGCTGTATATTCAAAGAATGTAAACTTTAAGCCTCAGCTACAAATATTTACTATAGATTAGATACATAAGGCGAATGATCTGGATACTTTTTTTTACCAATTCCTCTGTTTGCATAGCAAGCGTTGTCACAGGGCACAAGCATATTCTCACAAGTAATGTCGCAGTTTCTGTCACTGCTTCTTCATTACTGTAACACAGTATTTTCCTACTAGTATTATGTACTCATGTATAATACAGCCTAGGAAGTGAGATCTGTAACTTTTCTTGACCTTATTGTTACAGTAGCACGCAAGATCAGTAATAACATGTGGTATGATTCTCGCCTCAGCTGTACTGTACTTTGCAAGCAGTAACACAGTACTGTCATCTTGGTACTTCAGGAGACTTGCTGAAGCAGAGAATTAGAAAGATGCCCACAGTGGTGTGAGAACTGTGTCTATGAGAAAGACAGAGAAATGATCATGTGGACCATGGATAAGTAAAGGGAGAGCAGGAAGACAGTATGCCAGCCAGTTGAGTTGGCAGGGCATCTGGTATGCAGCATCCTATCATGTAAAGCACTATTCTGACCTCATTTCTTGAATTCCTGTGGCAGGATAAGACTCTGGGAGTTAATACACTCTGTTCAGCTGGCTCACATGTCCTGCTGTCTTAGATCAATGCTTACTTGGGTCAGGGTCCTTGTGCAAACTCACCAGAGCTCCCTTCTTCCCCAGGTTTTCTCCCCAGGGATCCAGAACAGTGTGAAAGGTGTCATGAAGTATTGCACTGGTCTTATCCTGACCCAGGTCTGGGATGTGAACCTACAACCATGGTCTCTTCTGGGCTTGTTACTAATTTAAAAAAGATGAAGGAAAGGAAGGAAAGCAGCCTGTGTGTCATGGGTTAGACATAACCTCTTTGGAACAATGCACAGGGCTATTGCTTTAAAAGGTACAACACTGTCTCTAGTAGTGACATACCCAAATACACTAATGTTTGTAAGACACAGAAGGAATTATTGAGAGCATAATTACCCTGACTTTCATGACTTCCCACCTTTCCTGGCACCCTCTAGTTCAATGAAAAGCTTCAGCTGTAGTGAAATAAAAGCTTCCAGCTCAAGCAAAATAATGCTCTTCTTGTAAGTTTTGTTGCCCAAGTATGACCTGAAGGTAAACAGGAAAGGGAAAAACAGGAGAAGGAAAATTTATACAGTTTTGTAAAAATTCTCCTAATAGGATTGTCCTTGCCAAAATGACACCACCCTGTCTTTCCAAAAGCAGTTTACAGCCATTTCCAAAGCCACTTACTGGATTTTTTTCTGTCATGTCTACAATTACACTGTTCTTGCTAAATGGAAAGTTTGATTTTAAACATCTCCTGCTTTCATTTAGTGGAACCTCTCATTTGTATAATCCAACTGATTCTGTTCCTTGGAAAGTATCCTGTTGGCTTTTTATTTTTTTTTTTTTTTTAATTTAGTGTCTCTATGTTTCACCAGATCTTTGCAGTTGCTTTTGAAAGAAGGAAAGAAATAGTAAAAGCCAATATATGCTGAAACAACTGTGGTGCAGAGCTATTTGGTCTTGTTCCTAAATTCTATTCAAGACATTGCCACATGGATTGCCACATCATGACACAGACCTGCTCAGGGAAATTTTCATCACCAGCAGCCAAAACCAATGAATACTGTACCCCTTTGTGGCTTTCATTATGTCTGGTCTCACACCCTGTCAATTCATATCAGACCAAAAATTTGACCCATAGGCTACCAGGGATTCTTCGGTGTATGTGAAAGTTTCATAAAGATTGATCCAGAGATAAAGAACTCATCATGAAATCAGATTAGGATTTATTTTTATTTTGTGCCATTCATTTTTGTACACATGAGAAAGCATAGAAATGAGTCCTCCTAGCTCTGTGTTTAAGGATAGGTTTGTCTTTCTGACTGCTTCTAGGTCTAGACCTTTTCAGGGAAGGCTGAGGGGAAAGCAGATTGGGAAAAGGACTCTCCAGTAGCAGTTCACCACTTTTTTAGGATGCTCTCTGTGTGAAGGCAGTACAGCCTCTAAAAGGTGTCTGTCTCTCACCTTTAGTAAAGGGAAGGCCTTGATAAATACCTTAAACAAAATATCACAATTTAGGTGGTTAAAACTATGTCAAATGTACCACAAACTAAAGCACTACTATGGTGCTCTACTTGTAGAGTAAGATTCATCCTTAAGAAGTAACTATAGCTCTTAAATCCCATTTACACCCTTATGGTCGAGTACTTAGTAAGCTGATAATTTTTTCTTAAGCTGCAACCTCACAGTACACCATTTCTTACACTGCGGTATATGAATAACTGCCTAACAAAGTTTTCCAGTAGAATTTCTAGAACAGAGAGACACCTTGACGTAAAAACCTAAGGTTCCTTTTACCAATGGAATAATGACTATTCCATAAATTATTTCAGTCCAATTGCAGTGCAATAGCTTTACTCCACAGCTGATCCAGCGAGATCTACTTTAAAAAACTCAGGAACACTTTTTATCTTGTATTCTAAAAATACACCAACTGCTTTCATAGACCGGAAAACAAAAGTACTCCCTTCAGATTTCAATCACAATTTAGAAGGGTGCAAAACAGCAAAATAGAGTCCCATTTGAAAACCACATATCTTTGAAGTCTGTGAAGAATTTCCTTCATTTTAGAGGTTTTCAACACAGTGCCAACAGTCATCCCTTGTACAGCTACTTCTCTGAAGTAGCTCCAGCTCCAGTAGAAGTAACTTACTCCATATATCTCTGTCTGAAAAGTCTGATGAGGCATTTGCCAAAAAACCTCAGGAGCCAAGGGTCCAGATCCTCAAAGACAGATTAGTAGGAGTAAGACATCTTAATAGGAATTGGGTGCTTTTGCAGATCTGTGTCTAAATTGTTTATCATTTATAGTAACCACTTATTGTAAAGTTGTCAAAGAAATTGTAAAAGAAAACCATCACATTGATTTGAAAACTGCCTGTTTGGAGTCATCTTCTACTATACAATACTCACGTTACGCAAAAAACTTTTGCAGAGCATGACAGAAATAGTCTATTAAATCATGTTTGATGATTTACAATATTTTTTAGCATGGATCCATTCATCAAGTAAAGTTTTCAGGCTTAATATCCAGATGGAGACCAGTAACGAGTGGTGTCCTTCAGAGACCTGTGTTGGGCCCAGTCTTGTTCCACATCATTGTCGGTGACATGGACAGTGGGGTTGAGTGTGTCCTCAGCAAGTTTGTTAATGACACCAAACTGTGTGGTTCGGTTGATATACTGGAGGGAAGGAATGCCATCCAGAGAGACCCTGACACGCTTGTGAGGTGGGCTGATGACAACCTCATGAAGTTTAACCACGCCAAGTGCAAGGTCTTACACCTGGGTTGGAGCAATCCCAGGCACAGCTACAGATTGTGCAGAGATGAAATTCAGAGCAGCCCTGCAGACAAGGACTTGGGGATGTTGGTCGATAAAAAAATGAACATGAGCGGGCTGCAGTGTGCTCTTGCAGCCCAGAAAGCCAACCATATCCTGAGCTGCATCAAAAGGAGTGTGACCAGCAGAATGAGGGAGGTGATCCTGCCCCTCTACTCTGCTCT
>JASSUY010037199.1:0-18163 GCA_032466535.1 Forpus xanthops
AAACTCAGAAAGTCCTTGGCCAGCCTAAACACTCCAAGCTATAACTATAAACACTGGTGTTATCAGCACTGTTCCAAGCCGAAAATCCAAAACACAGTGCTCACCAGCTACTGCTTAAAGAAAAGTGACTGCTGCTGCTGAACCCATGACATTACCCTACCAGCCTGATGCTGTAAGATTAATTCTACCTAGCAACTGGTGGTTTTTAATATAAACTTCTTCAAAGCTGTATGAGTTACACAATAGAAAGCATGAAAGACTCTATCTTGTTTAAACAGGTTTCAATGTGGTTTGTACTGAAGGGTTAATTTCTCTGTTAGCTTTGTGCCACACCTAGGAGAAACCTTTCCAAACAGCAGGAGTCAGAGACTGCACCCAGATGTGCATGTTTAAAGCATCACCTGGTATCTTAAAAAGGTTCATGTTACACCTAATTTTGGACAACTGCATGTGTCTGCTATCCCAATTTCTTGCACCTCGGTTGTTTCCTATGAGCCAGGCCTTGGTCTGGTCACAATAAACTGGATCCAAGAGTAAAATGCTTCTCTTTATTACTGCACTGGCTTGGTGCATGAGCTTGCATTGGATCAGCTCTGAGCTGCTCACTCACTCCTTCAACTGCACAGTCCCTAGAGTTGCCTCCAGAGAAGCAGCTGGAGCTTGATGGTGGGGAAGGAAAGGGAAGGAGCAGTGAAAGGGCTCTTTGCAGGCAGCAGCGCACAGTTACTTTGATTTAGATGTAATACAAAACCATGCTCTTGATGCCTGAACAACTGACACTACCAGCCCAGTAATGAACATGTTGGAGGTGGTGGAGGTGCAAAATGGCTCAAATACTGAGATCTCTGTGTTCATCCATTCTTTTTCTTCTTTCTTCTCCTGACAGGCAGGGCACTCTGGAAAGACAACAGGAACAACAACATAAATTAAGAGGGGCTGCAGGAGAATACTGGTAAGAGAGGATGAGAGCCACCAGTAGTCAGGAGTATCCCTACCTTTGCATCTGAAATAAGATTAAGATGCTAGGACATTTAGTTACCTTTCTACTCAATTTACAGACTTGTATAATAGCCCAGCCCCTTTTATATATTTTAAATATATATATTTTAAAACATTTGTAAGTTCAAAAAGATCACCTGGCTTAATAGGAACAAGGAAAGATTTCCCAAGGAATGCTCAGCATGCCAGAGGGTTCCTTTGTGATATGGTAATTCTAGTAAAGTAGACCAATAAATGTGTGTCCCCAGACAATGGCTTGTTCGCATTATACAGCCCAGACTTCCCAGTATTGCTCACAATTTCAAGAAGAGGAGAGAACTTAAAACCATGGTTATAATGACAACAGAATATAGAGTGGGCTGTAGCATAGTGCTTGTTAAGTATCTGGCAGTAATTTAAACCTGTTTTAAAACTTCCTTCAGGAAAGTTTGCAAGGAGATCACCTTCTCAAATCCCCAGTGGATTTGTGGAAAGATGTTTACTCCCCAGCAAGCCTCAACTTTTGCCTGGTTATAGAGGGGTTTTAAAAAAAAAAAAAGCAATCTCTCCCCAATATTTTTCTCTCCAAGATTATTTAAAGCTACAGAGATAACAAATCAAGTTTCCTTTATATTTTTGAGGCTGGTTGTTGGGCTAGTGATTACAAAAAATGAAACACTGAAGAAGCTGAAAGACGTGTAAGAAATATTTCCACAGGAAATCCCTGTGGTCTGTTGGTAAGAACTTCTCTGTATCCAACATAATGCAGCATTGAGTGCACCAGCACAGGCTAAACCAAGCTGTGGCGAGGTGACTGCCTACTTGTTCAGGATGCCTCAGACTCTCACTGGGGAGATAAATTACTCAGGAAAAATAAAAGTAATGGCAATTTGTAAAGAAATACGAGGACCCAGAGAGAAAACTGTAGTCTCAATCTAAGAAAAGTTCTCAACTATCTGCTCTGGGGAGGCTTAGACAAACGAAGATCTGTCATCCTGCCTGTGACTTTGTTCTGTACTCAAGAAGTCAAGAACAATATTCCCATGGAATGAAGATGTGCAGTTATGAGTCTTGACTGCCTTAGAGATAAATCATCCATCTTCACTCTTCTAAAAAAAGGAGCTTGCAATCCCCTGTTAAAATTACCAAAACCTATGTGCCAAGAAACACCTGTCCATTTCTGGAAGTGATAGAGCAGAATACAGAGGGTTCTGCACAAATTGCATCACTCAGGTGATTGATAAGAAGTCATCATCAGTCAAAGGCATGGTTCAGTGTTTTAATATATGTACCTTGCCAGCACGCTAGTTAGTTTTCCTTCAGTCTTCAATAATTCATAGCACAAGAATTAGATTCCTAAATATTACGTCCCCTTTTAAGTGGAAAACATTTAGAAATAGATTAAAAATAGAAAACTTTATGAGCAATAAATTCCTCACATAGATTGTAAATGGAAACATAGTATTTAACCAGTCATCTGTGATCAAATCTGAGCCTACTTGTATATTGGTGAATATCTCTACCAGCATGCAGCTTGCCACAGAAGCATGATGCTAATGGGAAAGCTATGGATCATTCCGTTGCCTTTTCTCCAGTAAGACTGCCATTTGCTTTCAATAAAGAATTGCCTGAGGAAAGACAATAGAAGCAGGTCCCATATTTGAAAACCAAGAACAAACACAAATAAATACAAACCAGGAGTGCAGAAGAAGGAGCCAAAAATAAATAAACCAGAGGAAAAAGAGAGAGAAATAGACGATTTAATGAGACTTGGAGTGTGGAGGTTAAGGCAATTTTCATGCTAGTTTTAAACCCAAATTAAGAGGAAAGTGGTAAGTATTAGAAAAAATAGTGGGTAGACATGTTTTGGCATATGATGCTTTTCTCAGTATGCATGGGGGCTGCTGCCTTGTTTTGGTTTAGGAGGCTTAAAAAGATGTTCTTCAGTGTGAAAACATCTTTGAATACATTACATTATCATATTTGCTGCACCCTGTGTTTTGTATGAGTTATGGACTGAGTATTTGAGCCCTACACTCAGCTTCATGGTACCTCTGTGTTCTCTAAAGCACTAACTTCTGAACACTTCCTATTTCTCAAATTTCAGGAAGTATTCTTGGTATAAGTGGATTGGGATAATACTTTTGATTTTAGTAAACATTTAATAATGAAGAAGGAAGAAAAAAAAATGAAGAGAGTGCAGAGCCTTTCCCCTGTGTTTATCAGAACTGCAGTCTCAGTCACTTTTCTAAGTGTATAGTGAAAAAAAATCCATTAACACCTTCCAAGATAACAGTGCCCATCCATCCTCTCTGTTTATCCTTTCAATACAGCTCAGACACACCCACACTGAATAATTCCTCTCACAAACAAAAGAAAAACCCCCTAACAACATTGGGGAATGGGTATCAACCCAGCCCTGGAGGTAGGGAGGGAAGGAGGTGGGGGGAGCCTGGAGTGAAAAGAAGAGAAAAGCATAAAGTCTTTAGTATAAAGAAATTAGGGTCAGCTAATCCATGACCTCAGGAAAAATGAGAGACAAAATCTTTTCACTGGGTAGGAGGGTAGCTGGCAAGGGAAAATGGTGTGGAAAGAGAGTCCTTGGCACAGGAAGGGAATTGAGATCCTAGTGGAAAAATAGGGGTACACGGGTGTGTCTCTGGAGAATGGGAGGTGGGAGTGATTATGGTACTTTTTAAGTAGGGAGGAGGTGAAGAGGGACACTGAGCAACCAACAAGGTAGTAAAAAGGATCCTGTGATGCCTTAGGTATGAATGAAACATGGGGCTGAAATGGGAAGTGTCACATAGGGAAGGGGCTTTTGTGTACAGTATGAAAGGTGGCTCTAGAAAGCACAAAATTTACAGATTCATAGAGTGGAGAACCAGTCGAACTGAGAGTTTCCAGGAACCAGATCCCCGGAGACCCTTTGCTTTGTGGTAAATTCTTCCACATTGCCTTAAGGTGCCTGGGGACAGGAAACTGCGGTCCACAAAGGGCTCTGGGAAGTCTTCAGGCAGACCTTTCTGTAGGACAGTTAATCCTAGCCACTTCCACAGCCACCACAAACAAGAACTTCCCTCCTGGCTGTCCATCTCCTCTGGGGAGCCATGTGTCACTCTGGAGAAGGGTGAGTGAGAATGTGCTCTGCTAGAGCAGCACATCCCAATGGCCTGAACAGCAGTATTTTATGAGCAATGGCAAGTTGTGTTCAATCTGTCCGCTGCTTTGGGAGTGCATTCACACAACAGCATTCAGAAAGAACAGATGCTGGAAAGACAGTTTACAGGATTCTATTTCTCAGAACTCCACCAAAACAGTAACCCTGCACATATGGCCTGCCTATCCATACTGCAGTATGTCCCATTTTTCTCTCTCCATAGAGGAATTAGTACCTTTACAAGATTCTTTTGCATTATTGTCACACAACAGTTTGTGTATTTTTCTAGTGTAACACATTGTTTGGGTATATACTTGAGCTGCTACTAAAGCACATCCTGAACTGCACAGCTTCAGACAGCTTTCTCTTCACCACAGAGCAACCACCAAATACTCAGTGACACAGGATCTTTTTTTAACAGTGTGGTTATAACTACGGTGTTCATCTAACAGGTTCGTATCTGCCTCAGGAAGCACTGGCACAGGAGTAAGGCTGTGTACTCAATAGCGTCTCAAGCTGACTGTTTTCTGCTTGGGGAGAGATATAGAAAAGGCAAATCTGGCTGGGAAATTCCACTCTCTGAATGTGGTACAGACAGAGGCTGTCTGTTTTGGGGTGAAACAGTAGAAATCTGTAAGGGTGGTGGGTTTGAGTAGCCTGTTACAGTGTGGCTATAGCACTTCCATAGATGCAGGACACAAATGGCCTGTGTAGGAGCCCTTGAGGAGACACACTACAGTCCCAAAAATTAATGAGAAGTCAAGGAAATAGTTTTTGTTTCCCACCCCTGCGGATTTTTCTGGTGTGAGTATAATTTCCTACTCATTTAGGCAGGGGGAGTAGGATTACACAAAATATGATTATGCATTAGAAATGGAGAAGAGCAATTAGGATCAATCAGATTGCATGCATTTTTAGAAACCTGAAACTATGGACACAGAACACCACAGTGCTGTGTGCTGTACAGACACAAGACAGAAGATCTCTACCTCTCAGGACTGAGCAGTTAAGGTTCAAACTGAACAGACAAACCAGACAACTCAGGTATCAAAAACCATGCAGATGAGGCCCTTAGTAACAACATTTAATGAGGGACTTGGCAGTCATGAGGGAACGGTTGAACTTGATGATCTTAAAGGTCTTTTCCAACCTAGTTGATTCTATGATTCTATGATCATGACAGACCTGCATGACAGCAGGCAGCTACAACTGTTGTCAGCGTTTCTCAAAAAGGTAAAGAGTGTAGTGGAATATCTGAGGGTCAGTGTAAGATGACAAGATTACTGACGTTTCTGGAGAAAGATGCAAGGGCAGAAAGAATGGAGATCTCTGTCTAAGTGAGCCGTGGCATTAGCAGATTCAGTGCATAAGTTTGTTATACTGTGTAGACTCTTTGAAGGACTGCTTTTGTTGGCCTGATCAGTTCAACTGATCAAAAAAGGGGTTGGATGGAGGGAATAGGGAGGAAAGAGAAAGAGGAAAAGCCGCACCTGCTGTGTAATGAGAGCCATGCTATGGGCTGGTTGGAACTGTGGCAGTGTACTTCAAGTACATGGTACTTCCCACTTTGAAGCAATCCCATTTTTTTTCCCTCTCTGGCTGAGATCAAAGTTGTACAGGGAGCGGGAAACGGACCTTTGCAGAAATACAGTGTTTTGCTTCTTCTGTGACTAGGAACATATGTAGCTCTGAATCTGACTAGTGCCAGTCAGCAAAGTAGGATGTGTCAGTAAATTCCCCGCTGTAACTGCTTTTATTCAGTCCATCTGAAGTTCTTGCACAGTGCCCTTTGACTTGATGCTGAGTGATAAATGAAGCATTCTGCATTTCCAGCTTGGAACCTGGCAGAAAAAATACAACCTTGTGCAGGAAGGAAAGACATTGTGAGCAGTCGTTTCAAAGTATCTCCAGCAAAGAAGGGACCTGTTTCTGTCCCTTAGCACTCTTCCTCAGAGCTGGAAGGTAGCCTAGACCCATGAGAGTCCTCTTTAGTCTCCAGCTGTTGATAAAGATGGGTGCACTCTTCCCTCCCAGTTGTCTTGGGAAGCCACAATTGGCAACTGCGTTTGGCTTAGAATGTTTAGGCTGGCCAAAGACTTTCTGAGTTTCATGCTCTGCCAGGGAAGAGGGGAAGCCAGAAGGAAGCTGGAAGGAAGCCAGAAGGAAGCAGAGACAGGACACCTGACCCAAACTGACCAAAGAGATATTCCATACCACAGCACGTCCTGCCTAGGATGTAGAGATGAAGAGCAGAGACCTGGAAGGGGGGGGGAGGGGCACTGCGTAGTCGAGCTTGGTATCAGGTGATGGGATGCATTGCTTGGTCAGGCTGGGTGGAAATTAGTTGGTGAGCTCTTGTATTCTTTCCTTGTATTTGCCTTGTCTTTATTATTACTGATGGTAGCAGTACTGATTTTTGTTATACCTTAGTTACTGGACAGTTCTTATCTCAACCTGTGGGAGTTGCATTCTTTCGATTCTCCTCCCCATTCCCCCCTCCCCGACTGGGGAAGAAAGAGGGGGGAGTGAGTGAGAGAGCAACTGCATGAGTTTTAGGGGCTTAAACCACGACACCCACTTGCTATGAAAAGGACAAAGATTGGTCATGGTGGGAAGACGCTTGTGAGCCAGAGGTGATGTGTGAAGCACAAAACAAATATCAAAATGCATCTACATAGCACAAATAAAGTATGCAGACTTTGAATGTCCCATATGTATCACCTTGAAGCAATTTCCTGATGTAAATTAGCTCCCCTTGAAACATCCCAGAACAAATGCCAATCTGCTGCAGGGAAACTGAAATACTTGTCATAGAGGAAGAGTAATAAAGGAAATGCAAACAAAAAAAAACTCCTGTGATCTGCACGTGAGTATCAGGGTCAGGAAAAATGTGGCTGGAGAGAGAGGTTATAGATGAACTGGCCATAGAAAGGAAATTTGTTACTTTTTCATATTTGCTATGAAAATTTGCTCTCTAAAAAGAGAAGGCTGTGTGGAGACCTCATAGCAGCCTTCCCATATCTAAAGCGGGGGCTACAGGGATGCTGTGGAGGAGCTCTTCATTAGGGACTGCAGTGATAGGACAAGGGGCAACGGGTTAAAACTTAAACAGGGGAAGTTTAGATTGCATATAATGAATAAATCCTTTACTATAAGGGTGGTGAGGCACTGGAATGGGTTGCCCAGGGAAGTTGTGAATGCTCCACTGCTGGCAGTGTTCAAGGCTAGGTTGGACAGAGCCTTGGGTGGCATGGTTTAGTGTGAGATGTCCCTGCTCATGGCAAGGGGGCTTGGAACTAGATGATCTTAAGGTCCTTTCCAACACTAACTATTCTATGATTCTGTGATTTTGCAACTGTAATATGAATGTGTAATATCATAGTATCCACATTGGTTCTGTAGCAGCAAACAAACAGAAATGAGGGAAGGAATGATCCTGAAACAAGACCAAAACCCCCAATCAAAAAAAACCTGCCCTAGTCCCATATTTGCCAGGAACTTCCTTTAGCTGGATGACAGCCCTAATGAAAGTTTTTCACCTTACATATCTACTATCATTGGTAACTGGCAATGTATGATGTAGTGTGAGGGTGCGTCCCTCCTCTGTTGTTCCCCCTAATTGTCCTCACTCCTGTCATGAGTGAGGACAATGCCCACGCCTGTCCAAGTGGAGACCAGTTGGAGCACATTGTAGAGCCTTCTTTTCCCGTACATGTGAATTTCTTTCCAGTGGAAACCAGGATGCAGGAAGGGGAAAAAAAACTGTACATCAGAACCTTATTCCCTTACACAGTTATAACATGGTCAGGGTACATTTTAGGAACTGAAAAGTCTCTGTCCCACCATTTTAGACACACCCAGAGGGTACAAGTTGCTTGATAACAGCTTTCAAAAATTAGGGACCGAACTGTGTTTCTTACTGCCCTCCTCTGTAAAATGGGAATAATACCTCCAACAAAGCAAGGAATGCTGACAATGTCAGTTCTTTTCATGATCATATGAGTACATCATGAGAATAGTTATTTGCCTGTAAGCACTTGATTCACAGGTGGCTTCAAAATTACCAATAAAAGGTTGTGTTATTATAGATATTCTGCACACCTAAATGTGCAATGGCTCCTGTTACAAGTAAAAGGGCAAAGGAAGCCTACGGAAAATTGATAGGTAAATGTCTGGCTGAGGCTTCTGTTAATCAAAGCATGTAATTTATTAAAAAAACAAAACACAGAGGGCTGATTCAAGACCATCTGTCCATGGTAATCATAAATATACATTCATAGTATCACATCATTTGAGTAATATCCATAGTTGAGCAAACATTTTGGAAGAAAGATGAACCCACCAAGCCTAAGTTCTTTGTGTGAGCAAAATGAGGACCTTAGTCCTCAGTCAGGACTGGGCCTCCAGGTGCTTTGACAGTATAAAAAAAATAGCAATAAGGAAAAGGAATGAAAAGTAACTGAGAACTGAACAGCAGGTTGTAACATGTTCAAAAATTGTTGACTAATATACATCTATGACTAATAAAAAGCATATATTGACTTCTCAATTACTCAAGTTTTGCCTTGTTTGAGCAATATTTTCTTATTTTGACTCTTCACTCACAGGCTTCTATCAGAAGCAAAACAAACAATGATCAAAATATGCACTGGAATGTTTTCCTTTGGGGGAAAAAAGAAGAAAAATAAAGAAATGAAGAAAAGTGTCTTTCTCTTATGACAGTGTTTGAATTTTAATGTAAAATGCATTCTGAGCTAATGCTGTCTTACACAGACTTGTTGTTACACTGAGAGATGACAGGTTTTTAAGCCTGCCAAAGGTGAGTTCAGGTCTTTCTTTCCAGCTGTGCATTGCTTCTGCAATACTTGCTGACGTTGCTGCTACTTAGGGCAGCGTAAGCAGTCTACCCTAGTTTAAGGGTGCGCTGTGGAAATGGGAAATGCTTGCAGCTGGGTTTCAAAGGTGAAGGAGGAACTGATGCTAAAAAGTCTTTAAAAGAACAAAATGGCTAAGCAAAAGCAGCAAATAATTGATCAGACTTTAAAGGAGATTCTTTCTGTATTCACAAATTCACATTAGCTGTATCCATGTTAGCAACTGCAAGACAATAAGTCTATGCCTATGCTAGTAAATTAAATGTGCTTATGATCCCAACTGAGTCCCACTATGACTACCCATTCTGTTAAACTCTCTTATCTCCTCAAACAGGGTGTCTGATTGCTGACTGATTACCATATTGCATCTAGGAACTGTGTGGGGAAAGGCTGCACACCCTCGATCAAGTGTCAGAAGATCCTTCTTGCCAAGGATCCTTCTTCCAGTTTAATAGTCTGGACATTCAAATTCTAGTTCCAGGGGACATTCACTGTTTACTTTCACCAGTACAGGGAGGACAGTGCATTTATCTACTAACATGAATAAATGTGCTGAAGTCAACAGAATAACTCATAATAATGAAGGTATAGTATATGTTGTACTATATATGTAAAACTACAATATGATTAGTAATTATTACATCAGTCTCTGCATATTCATATATATTTGTTCTGTGAAGCCACAGGCTTCCAAATACTTGAGAAGATCTGTTGGCTATTTATACACTGTGGCTGAGACAAAGATAGACAGTAAAAGCCACCAGGAATGCACATTAAAATATTTAGTTTATTTCTTTTGGCAACTGAAATTTATATTATATTTCTGTTCACACTTTGCTATGCCCTGATTCTGAAAATTCGTAATATGAACCATTCAGTTTTGGGAAGATGAGGCCTTCACCACAAGACAGGAGACATGTGGATTATTGAAAGTAGCTAGAAGCCAATCAGAATTTTAAAGCTAGCACAGTTTTATTGTGCTTTTCTTCAATAAGGCCTTTTAATTCATTTATTTTATAGTTTCAGTGGCGGACATATCAAACATGCAGTGACCTGGTAAGACATAACTAACATGGGGTTAAAGAAAAGATGTACAAGACCATGGGAAGTAAAACATTCCATGTTCAGATTCAAAGCATACATTTCATAGAATCATAGAACCATAGAATAGTTAGGGTTGGAAAGGACCTTAAGATCATCTAGTTCCAATCCCCCTGCCATGAACATTCCCTTAAAATTACGCCTTCTGTGCATAGCCATCGACCTCACTTCCTGGTCACACAGGACCTGGTTCTATATTCTATATTGCAGCAAAGAAGGAAAGTAAGAAGGCAGGGAGACAAAATTAGTATTTGTTCTTTACTCTCCTAAGTAATCAAGTATTTCCATATGTGACACAGCAAATGAAACCGAGTTTCTGGTTCATTTTCATCTGATGGTAGGATTCTCTGGTGGTGCCACATCTGATTAAAACTTTTCATGAGGCTGGGACATTGAATGTTGCTCTCCTGTGTAGATTCTCTTATATCTAACATGGCTTGGGGTGGTCGTATACATCTTCTTCCATATACAGCTGTAGACTTTTCCTCTGCTATATTCAACCGTCTTCTTTCATGGAATATGTAGGGACCCAGTATGTTTGAAACTGCTAGCTGTAAGTGAAACTGGGCTCAGAATGGCCAGGAGTTATTTGCAAAGGGAGGACATATAGACACCCAAGAGCACATATACGCTCAGAGCATGACTGCATCACTGCAATTTGCATTGAAGCTAAAAATAAACAAAAAAGTCTGATTACAGTGCAGAATGTCTTTCTTAATTGTAAAAGTTCATCTGGCCTAGAAACAGAGTTAACCACATTTTAATGCTAAGCATATCTGAAGACTCATGCAGCAAGCCTAAGGCAAGCATGTTCTCAGAAAATAGGATCCACACCAGGCAATGACTGCAGCCACAACAAATCATTTCTTTCTCACAACTAGAACCTGCAACGGGGTGCAAAGGCTATACACACTGTGCCATGAGTGTGGAAAAGCAGAAAATGCAACCACTATCCCAAATGAAGATACGGAAGCCCTGCTGCACCTCTGGTGACTCAGGCCTGCTTCTTTCAACCCTGCCAAAAAACTCAGAACACCTCTTCTTTAGAAATAGCTGGCCGTGTTACTGAAACTTCCCGAATTCTGTCAGTAAGTACACACATCCTCTTTACAGATATTGGTGGCATAAAACCACAGAAATAGAATGATTCTCTGAGGAATAATCTGGAGTCTGGGGCTCCTATGGCTCCATTTACATACTCAACAATAGCTCAGCAACAGATGCTGCAGGGAGGAATTCGGCAGATGTACAGCACAGAGGAATTTTCACTGAAGCAAATCGACTTCAGTGTGAAGGATGTTGGAAAGCTCATGTTTTAACTTGTGTGGGAGGGGAAGAAAGATTCCTATGTTTCCACCACAGCTTCTACCAACTCACAGTGGGACTCAACCACTCTGAGTCCATCCTATTGCCTGGGTCCCTGGGGGTCAGGGACAGAGTTAATGGTTTCTCTGTCCAATGAATGTGGATGATTTTATAAACTGTAATCACTCAAATGGGATCCTCCTGCACCCCAGGGGCAAAAGAGCTCTCTTTACTGCTTGACTATTGGCCAACTGAAATCACTTTTGTTTCTGAAGAGCCAGAGCTATGAAATAGATCTGTGAATCTGTTGGCTTATAAATGCCAACAGAGAGGCTGGGCCCATTCTGACAACTGCTTGTAAAAGCTCTGACCTGGCAGCGAACAAAATGTTAACTCCTCTTAACAAAGGAGTCACTAGACTGCTGCTTAAAGAGAGGAAGTTCTCAAGTAGGTATTCTGTCATTTAAGTGACATTCTTCCCTACTGAAAGCAGGCTTCATCACAGTATTTCCTACTCTTGTTGCCTAGCATCTGGATTACTGCAGCTCCCCTCCAAGGAGCTGGTGATACAGGTTCTCCAAAAGCTTCAAGAAGAGAATTAGACTGCTCCCTTAGTAAGCAGAATTTCCTGGAGGGGAAGCACATTGCACCACTGTTCCACAACTTGTCCAAGCTGCCAGCAAGAGCCATGAACAAAGCTGGTTCTTGAATCTGCAAGGATCTGCGAACTCATTTGGCCCATAATACATAGCACTAAAAGGCTGTCAGGGCTCTGATGCAGGAGTTGCATGCATTTAATAATGTGCTTTGGATAGCAAAGTCCAAGAAGAGATGGGGCGATAGGAAACTGAGCCAACCTAGCAGCGTGGTGTTGCCAGCATGCTGTGATCCTACTCCTGCCTCCTCTGCTCCCAGCCAGGCCTCCTGCCCCTTCCCTGGCATTGCTCCATGTGGTGCTTATCTGACCAACGCAGGTGACCAAGAAAGCTGACTCAACTCCTAAGCCCAGCAGACCACTCAGTCTTTTGCTGGCTCTGTTTTCTGATGTGGTTAGCAAGACAAACTGACCCACTCTTAAAATAAGTGCAAGATAAATGCTGGAGCTGCTGCAAGGCAAGCATTAATGGCATGTGCCTATGGGGGAGGAAGTGCAGGAGAAAAAAAGATGATCAGCCCTCTCAGCAGCAACAGCAAGCTGTTAAATTGCTTTCAGCATCACATGAAACCCATCCTTGGGCCTTGCTCACTGCCAAGTCTTTTTTTTCCTTTTCTTTTTAATTGTAACCCCCTACAGTGGGTGATATCTAATCTATTTTGGGACCCTGTGTGCAGTTCAAACAGATTTATTTTACAGGAGGTATGGATGATGGCCACCCACTGGGCATATAACAGCCCAAACTGTACCTCAGAGTACAATTCCAGCACAGCATAAGCTGCTCTAAATTTGGGCTACTGCTGCCTAATTCCCCTCCTTCCTCACTTGCACATTTCTTCGTTCCAGCACGTTTTGGCCTTATGTCTTGCATGGCATCAGTGCCAGTGGAACCAGAAGACAAAGCAAGCTCAGGGTGCTAATGTAGCTAGAGTCTAACCTGTCAGAAAGCCGTTTGTTTCCTCAGGAATCTATTTTCTGAATTGGACCACTGCACAAGTGCAAGGGAAGGGGTACAAACATTTAGCTGATGGCATAAAGGAAATAAAGATACTTTTCCCTTTTAACAACTTTTTAGTTTCTTCATATGCATGGTAGGCATGTTTTCAAGCTTAGACACTAGGAACAAAAGGGGAAGATTCACAAGGGACTCAAGCTGAGTTTTTTGTCTCTAGGCAGGTACTAAAGGACTGTGATTCATGAGCTTCATTTAGGCATCTCTCTCGCCTTCCAGGCACAGAGGGAGTTAGTCTGGGGTGCATCCTTTTCCTAGTAACAAAACCAACCAGTGGGAAATGAGAAGGCAGAAGAGAGCTGAGATTCTTCCACTTCTCAGTTTGAGACTTCTGCATGTGTGAGCTCAGAACATATTTTGAACCCTCCTTCGTTTCAATCACCTCTAGATTTAGGTAACTAGCTCTTGCCCTTGGAACAGACGTGTCTTGATGAAAAAATGGCCTCTGAGGAGAAATATGCAATGGTTTGAATATCCACCCAAGGAGAAAAAGACAACAGGGTTCTCCTCGGAAGGACGGTGTTCAAACCTGCAACTCCCTCTTCTCAAACGGGAGCTTCTTAGACCAGAGCTAGAAGGCTAAGCTGCGTGAGCCTTCCCTCTCACTGCAGAGATCACTGGACAAAAAAGCACCAAAGGATCACAAAGCCAGGAAAAGCACAAGCAATAGTAGGAAGCCCAACTCTGTACTCTCAACTCTCGTGGCTCCCTTGAGAGATGGAGGTCCTGAGCACCAGTCCTTGATTCCAGCGTAGATTGTGGGTTTTTTACCCTGTTACTCCTTAAAGCAAAACACATAAGGAAATCCAGGGGCAGGACTACAGGGAAGGTATTAACTCTCCTTACTCACGAATGCCTTTGATTTTTCAAGACACAAGACATTTGTACAGTTGCTAATAACACGCTGCAAATGCCCAACAGCTCCAAGCAGGAAAGAGAATGAATGCTTTGTTATTCTAAGAAAATAGATGTGTATTTTTACTGTAGTCATAACAAAGGAGGCTTCAAGCATTCCCCTACATGCCAGTTGGGTTGTTTTTCTCATCACAGATACTCATCTTCCTATGGTCCGTAATGTCTTTCTGTGTTCATACACGATGCATTCTGACAGGTTTTTTACAGTTAGAATTTGATATTTCAAGAAATCCATTCACAGTCTGGCTTTGAATATAGCACGTGAAATTACTTTAGCTTCCGCATCACTTTCCATTTTATTTTTAGCAACTTTGGTTACCATATTCCTGAAAATGTGTGAAACTTCTAGTTGGAAAGGATTTGTTTCAATTCTACTTCTGCTAACAGGAGTTTGTCATCTCTCCAAAAGGTAAAGACAATGGGTTTGACTGAAGGCTAGATTCCCTTCCTACATTCCTTCTGGAATATGAGTGCATGTCAGGTGTTAGGAAGTGGACATATGGTGTTGTTATTCAACCAGGAAGCAGGATTGCCAGAGGTCAGTCTGAAATTGGGGACATTGCATGGCTAACTTGCCGTTGATGTTCAGATGTTGAAACAAACCACAGCTTTTTGTTTTGATAAAAACAAGCCTTGTGGTAATTGGGCACATGGGATTAACAGCGAATACTTGCATGAGGTCTGCAACAGACAGGCACTAAAATAATGTAAAAAAGCAAAACTAAAGTCTCTCTGCAAAATTTTTAAGGTTAAAGACTTTTAAGTTTTATGCGCAGAATTTAATGAAGTGTGAAACCTTTTTCTAACTGCTTATGTCAAAACAGAATTTCTGTATCGTTTCCTTGTACGAATAATCTTAAACCTCTTAAGTACTGAGTGCTCCTCTTGTTTACCAGCTCCATAGTATTAGGCTACTGTTTAGAAAATCAGTATTCTGTCCTTCAAATTCTGCATTTCTTGTTTTCTTGGCACCTATATTCAGGCCAGGAAGAGGAGCTGGGTGAGAAAGAGGGTTATGGATTTATGATTTTATTTCTATAGAGTCTGGCATGGTCTTCTCCTGTGAGGCTGCACCTTGGTACCTGGATTGTGTGTTTTGGTGAGAGAGAGGCAGCTGTTTGACTAGGGAGATGACAGAGCCAAAGGCATTTGTGAATTCATTAGACAGGAGTTTTATGTAGGTCGTAATGAGCAGAGGACATCAGATAGCCAGAGAGAAGGAGCAATCTCATAGGGATGGAACAACCTTTTCACAAAGAAAAAAAGCTAGCTTGTTTATGAAATACCTATGCTTCATGAAAAGTGTATTTTGAAAACTGTATTCCAAAATGGGTGGTGAGACTTAACAGAAAGAGAAGTTTCTAAAACACCACAGGACATGTGGCTACGTGCATAATGCCATAGGTCTGGAATACCTGACAGTATGTTCCTTGCTTGGGGGTCTGGAAGAATGTGTCATGGTTGTTCTTTGGTCTGAACTTATTTCCCATGAAACAAAGGTGTGAAGAAGTGGGTGAGGCAAAAGCATAGGCTGGTGCACACCTAAGGCTCACTCTGGCATACCAGAGAGATGTATGTGCCTGGATTTGGGACTATTGTGGAGGCACTCCTGGCTTCTGAAATTTAGACATTACTCATCAGATTCTTTGATTTTGCTTGCAGCTGCACATAACAGAAAGGTATAGTCAGTGCTGGTGGGGAGAGTACAATATAGTGCCCTCTCCAGCACTAATATCTAATCCATACTGGTCGTGTAGGGATTTTGAGCTGTTGGGCAAATGTGGAAGGATACTCTCCTGTGACAGTGGAGTGGTCATATAAGAAGCCACCTAGTAAGTCCATTCAACTGCCCACAACTCTATAAGGATCCTGCCTGCATCCATGCTGGATATAATTCCATGCTTGTGGAAATGCTCCAGGAATAGTAGAACTATACCTTATATATATAAAATATATAAAGTATATATACTTGATATATATTTTACAGGACAAAAGATCAGGGCTTGGAAAGCAGGGTCTATAGAAGTATTTGGCAGTTATCAGCATCTAGAATAAATGTACTTGTGCAGCCCTAGCACAAACATGTTCCTGAGTACTCTGTCCTGCATGACTGGAATCTGCCAGGTACTGTATACTCAAACCACAATCTACCAAACAGCTTAAACATGTGCTTAATTGCAAGCAACCAAGTCCAAAGCTTAAAGCTAAACACAGGGAGAGGCATGTTATTGAACTGAGGGCAAAAAAGCTCAGCACTTCACATGGTCAACCCTTGGCAAAACTGAACCTTAATTTCTTGAAGTACCGTAATTGCTCATGTGCCTTTGAAGATTGAATTTGGAAATGAGGGTGACTGTTATTTCAAGGTGTATGACTCAGGCCCCGAGTAACCAGAACAAAATCAGAGACAAGGGAGAATTAGAAGCACAAGGGATACTGTGGAGGAAGAATCAGACAACTGAGCAAGAGGGCTCCTGGGGTGAACTCCTTGTCACACCACCTGCAAATGCCTATAACTCACTGCCACAGCATCATTTCCATTACCAACTTTATTACTAGATTACCTAAGTGTGATTTATGAAGCACCTGGGGACAAGAATTACTTCTGATCCCAGCCTGGCCATCTTCCTGCCTATTGTAAATGACTATATATCTCTTACTGGGGGCAGGGCAGGTGAGGGATTACAAAAGGACTTTGGTGAGGTTTAGGAAACAATGACATGTAAATTATTCTCCTGTCATGACATTTTTTCAGGGTCTATTAACATGTGTCAGATTGTGCTGGTTACTTTTCATATCCTGTATTCCACAGGGCATTTTGCATATATACTTTATGTGCTCAAGTTCATGCCTACAAAGTGGCTCTTAACACAGCATTTTCCAATGCCAGTGTTGCTGCATACATAACAGGTGAAATTCTGATTAACTTCTTGGACCTGAGTAAGATTCTGTGTTCTTACAAGACACAAGAGACAATCTATATCATAGAATCACAGAATAGTATGGGTTGGAAGGGATCTTAAAGATCATCTAGTTCCAACACTCCTGCCATGGGCAGGGACACTTTCCCCTAAAGGCTTAAATTAATCAGGAAAAACATTCAGGATTTCAAAATGTCCTAGATATCAGTGATACAATATCTATAGGTCTAGTGTTAGGTGTCCCTGATCATGGCAGGACTGTTGGAACTATATGATCTTAAAGTCCTTTCCAATCTATTCCATGATTCTATGATACATTTATATTAATTATGTATGAACTCTTAGGATATTATTTTTGTTGCCTGCCACCAATCTAGCACAAGGTGGCATGATAAGACTGCATAGCTTTTCATGACCTCATGTCAATACTGTGCTGCAGGTTGAGCTAAAAAAAACCCATACACCAGTAAATGTGAACTGTAGTTAGGATTTGTCTTTTGGAGGGACGGTTGGTGTGAATTTAAAAGGCAGTCTTTGACTCTGGATTGGCAATGCTGCTGAATGTCTTCATCCATTTCAGAAGCAGATGAGGTGACTCTAAAGGTCTTTTTGGCCACCTGCAAGCACCCAAGTAAGTCACTAATGAAGAATGACAGTTCAATGAATTTTCAATATCTAAGACTGTGGATGATCAAACCTATGGAAATAACTCCTCACCTGGTCCTACCACCAACCCTTCAGCAACACACAGAATCATATAATAGAGCTGGAAAGGACCTTAAGATTGTCTGGTTCCAACCCCCCTGCCAGGGGCAGGGACACCTCCCGCTAAACCTTGTCACTCAAGGCTATGTCCAAACCTTCCTTGGACACTGCAAGCAATGAAGGATTCACAACATCCCTGGGCAACCCATTCCAGTGCCTCACCACCCTTACAGTAAAGAACTTCCTCCTTATAACCAATCTAAACTTACCCTGTTTAAGTTTAAACCTGCTACCCCTTGTCCTATCACTACAGTCTCTAATGAAGAGCCACTTCATAGCATCCTTATAGCCCCCCGTTCAGATACTGGAAGGCTGCTATGAGGTCTCCACACAGCCTCCTCTTCTCCAGCCTGAACAGCCCCAAACTTTCTCATCCTATCTTCATAGGGGAGGTGCACCCGTCCCCTGATCATCCTTGTGGCCCTCCTCTGCACTTGTTCCAACAGTTCCATGTCCTTTTTATGTTGAGGACACCAG
>JASSUY010037200.1:0-23415 GCA_032466535.1 Forpus xanthops
GGCAGGGAGGTTGGAACTAGATGATCTTAAGGTCCTTTCCAACCCTAACTGTTCTATGATTCTATGAATTCTGTATCAGAAGATTTTGCTTCATGATTATATACACCTAACACTTGTTGACTACTTAATTTCTGTTTTTTTAAGATTATCTAGACATGCCTACGTTCACCACTCAGCACTTCAGAAAAAATAAGTCTGGTACAGGTTAAATTTGATTCTTCATCCCTTCTCTTCTGTGCTAGCCATCATGTCTAACCTGGAGCTTTTATTACAGATTTTTGGGTGTCTGATAGAAATCCAGGCTTTAAACATATTTAAATGTGATTTGGGTTCATGTTTTGTTTCATCATTTGAGAAGAAAAAAGAAAACCTTCTTTTTATCTCAAATTTTCAGCTGGCATTGTGACAGTAAATTCTTAACACTTCTACAGAATTTGTCAGTGTCTTCATCACATATAAGGACCATATTGACAATATATTTGAAACAGAAATGCATCTGATTATATTGTATAACTTTTTTCATTTTTTGTATTGTTCTTTTTTGTAAGCTGTAATTTAAGTGAAAATTATAGAAAAGCAATCAACTAGAAAGACTTAGTGAAATTTACTACATAGGAATCTTAGAATTGTTTTTGGCTGAGTTCACATATGTTTTCACTGTGGAATAACTTTATTTCATCCACTGTTTTGGTAGTCTGAGCTAAACTGACAATAACTATTTGATTTATCTGCTTCTATCAAGTATTTCAAATTTTCAAAATTTTCTTTTTTATCTTCTAATTTTTTAATTTTTATCTCCTAAATTTTGAATCCCTCATTTCGACAGCTTAGAGCTGTTGAAGACTAGATAAGGTTCATCCTGGCCAAGAGTATTCTCCTCTGATGGGGCATGCGTTAATTTCACTTGGGCTAGAAGATGTGTTCTGCGCTTAGTAAAACTGTGAGGAGAAATGAGACTTTAAAGCAAACACCGTTCCTTATTCCTGTTTAATATTTCAAGCATTTAAATGCTGCAGTGTTTTGTTGTTTTTTTTTTTCTTGTTTTTTAAATTTTTTTTTTAATAAATTCGCCAGGTTTTCAGTTCTAGTTCAGACTTTGAATAATAGTGTTGCATTCACAATGAAACTGTGTCTTGTGAGAAAATATTATGTTTATGAGCAACATCATCAGGTGTTGGGTTCTTGTGACTGGTTTTTTTGTTATTGAAAGAAGAAATAGTGAACTGCATGTGGTCTAATGAGTTGTTAATGATTTTTTTGATAAACATTACCATTTCCCTTCTGTTGAAATGTTTCGCAAAATGTACCCTAAAATCTTATTTTTCCGTTTACATAACCACTATATACAGCTTTGGTATAATCTACAATTCCATTGATCCTGTCAAAAGTAGCAGTTTCCAGACCTATACCGGAACTTTTACTCAACAAGCTTTTATTTTGTTTAGGTATGTGTTAACAGTTCTATGCTAGGTGGGTTCTTTAAGCTTTAAACTAGGATACATATAACACACTAAAGAGTTGTGTAATTATTGATGTATTTTAATGTCTCTTCAAATAATTCAGCATTTCTCAGAATGTTGTGATTCTTTTAAAGAAATTAAAACATATTTATATTACATATTCTAGTCCATTTCTAGTAGAAAAACTGAGAATTTTTTCAATACCCACTGCCAAATTGTGTTTTCCACTGAATTGCTAATCTCTTTCTTTACAGTTTATGTACACTCATACATTCATTATATATATGTTGCACTTAATTTGATGGTTTATTACTCTTTATTTGTGGGAAAAAACTTTTAGAACTTTGGCTGGGAACTCCTTTAGAATCTAACCCTCCATTCCACAACAGAGTTTGTGACAAATGATTAGAGAGAAAGAAAAAAGTGATTATAACCTCAGGCAATATGTATGACAACTTTCTCATCAGAACAAAATTTACTAAGACTTAAGCACAGCTTTATTTAGTATTCACTCAACAACATTTCTTATTTCTGCAAGAAAATCACTTGAATTATTCAAATCTTATTTACTAGGGTTTTTTTTGGGGGGTTGTGTTTGGTTTTGATTGATTTTTTTTTTTTCCTGTGCAGAGTAAAACATCAGATAGGTATGTTGATGTTTTTTCAACTAAAATGGAAAGCACCATTTTTTAAATTTGTGAGTAGATAATCTGAGTTATTTTTTCTTTATTCTGGTGGTGAATATCCATTCTCAAAACCTATATTATCTGTGAGAATCTGATGTTCCAGAACAATCTAGATTTTTATGACTCTGTGCTGGGATTCACTTTCCTGTCTTCTTTGGCTCCTGATTGGTAAATTAAAACGAGAAGATTTTCACACATTTTTCATAGCTTTCAATTGTTCATTGTTGAATTTGACACTGTTGCATGTATCTCTTTGATTGTTATGATTTGTTTTGGATTGTTTTGATTGTAGCATTCCAGGCTCACTCAAAATGTTGTGCCTGGACTACCTTTACAAGGAAAAGCCTTCTGTTTTTCCAGTATGTCCCATTATATGACTGCTAATCTGTTCTGCGGAGCTGGAACTCGAAAGGCTTAAAGTTATTTTTGACATGGGCCAAGACGATTGTTTCACATGCTTGCTCAATTTTCCAGTTTTGTATTTCCCATTCATGATTTGTCTTAAATGACTTTTCCTCTTTTAAGGAAGAGTAACACTTGAGCGCTGACAGACTATTTTTTACCATATAGTATATCCACAGAGATACACTGTCTCTGGTGATTTTGAAGTTCTTGTGCTGTAAAGCTAGTTGTACTGAGAGTTTCAAGGAAAACAGAACTACCAGATACCATATTTTTTTTTTCTGGCTTTGCTCAAATAAAGTTTTTTTTTAATTTAATATGGTAAATTTTTGCCTTCATTACTGGTACCAGAGATACCTTTACTTCTTTTCCTATACACTTCAGAAATAAAGGCCATAACTTGCAAGATTTTAGTACCTGATCTTTCTACTGCATCAATATGAATTGCAGACTTGAATACATGTTTAGATTCTACCTTTATAATAAAATTTGGACATGCCTCTTGATTTATGGAGTAGAACTTCACAACTCACACAGAGTAATAAAGCAGGTATGTTTATTGCAGTGCCAGGTGTGAGGAGGATCACTCCTCCTAACTCACACACAGAGCACTCAACAAGCTAGATATTTATTACACACAAACATATTCATCAGGTTTTACAAGCACAGGAGGAGATTATTACAATTAGTTACAAGAACTCATTAATACCATTCTGCTCCCATCTATACCTGCACACTGCCATCTGGTGGGCTTGGGTCAGGGTCTTCTGGGTGAAGTAGGAGGTCTTCCTTGCTGCGCAATTTTCATCCTTGGCACAGTTTCCTCAGCTGGCAACCTCGAGTCTTTTAGAGATTAGTTTGAGCAAGTTCCTGTCAGACATTCATTGTCTTGAGAGAAAAGGGTCCCTGATTTTAAACAATTTGTTTTGGTTACCTATTCTATTCTACACTACAGTTTAACTACAAGATAGTATAAAAGAGAACATACTTGTTCCCTATACTAAGTTAAGACAACCAAGATATAGTTTCAAAAAACTCTTAACCCTTTCCTTAGTCCGTTACTATTCCTCACATCACTCTAACCTGGAAAGAACTGCTTTTGCATCTCAGTCAACTATTTTTGCCCACTTAAGAAATCTATGTCCAGTTCTACCTAGAATAAGAATTCTTTTCACTAGTTAAAAAATCTTCTATTCAGAGAGATACAGCAGACATTACAAGATTTTGAGCAGGAGTATAAAGTGTTAGTGAGATTAATTAGCAAGGCCAGAAGAGATATTATGACATCATATTAAGTAGACACACAGGCAAGTTAACACCTAAGTTTGAAATGATACTACAGTGGTCACTTGTAGTCATCAGAATTTTGAATGTGCTGTTATGCTCTGATGGTAGTAATTTTGTTAGTTTATTTACCAATTGCTTACATCTCTACGTAAGACAGTACTGTGCTACTTGAAATCATAATGGCAGTCTAATGTCTTGTCAGCTTCAAGGAGGGCCTGAAAGGACCTCTTAATAGTGGGTCTCTTGGAAAGCACTAGGAATTAATGATGGACTAAACTCCTACAAAATGATGCTGATCTAAGACTGCTCCAGAGTAAAAGTTAGCAAATAAGAGCTAACAGGGCTTTTAATGTGTGGGTAAAATGGAGGATTCAGAGACTTCTGTGAGGCAAGCATGAGGTTTTTGTATGAGCTAGTAGAAATACTGCATTTGCCGTAAGTCAGGACATGCGTATAGAACATTGTGGTAAACTGTTGAAAAGGGAGAGTAACTAGCTATAAAATGAAAGGTTCTATATTCACTTGATAGGGCCAAAAATAAATTACATGGGTGGGCACATAGTAAGGCAAAAATATCTGTCATGTCGTGGTTGTGATTGCTCTTGGAAGTGACTTGCCTCCATCCTCCTAACAAGCTTATGAGTTTGTCCTTAATACAGTCCGTCTTTAACTTTTGTGTTTACCATGGAATTTGAATTGAAAGTCATTTGTTGTTAACCCTTGTCAGCATGTTCCTTGAAAGCACGCTTGCAAAGACTAGACGCTTCTAATGACCTTAATTTTCCTCCCTGTCAGTCCTGATCTGTCTTGAGAGAGTCCCAAGGTCTCTCATCTACTCTTGAGGCTTTATTATGAAATAGTAAGGAATGGTAGAAAAGGCAAGTAATTTGGCAGGTGGGCTAGGCCACTTTGGCAGATGGGATATGTAAAGCAGCCTGCTGACCAACGTTATCTATGTGCCTGTGAAGGGACCTTGCTCAAAAGTTTGCTTTTCTGCTCCTCCTTCACATTATCCCAGATGACAAAAGGCAATTTATCGTACTTAGAATTTTAATTTAAAGCTGGAGTTGATGTGTTTTATGGACTCATAAAAGGAAGCCAGGAAAGTTACTGGAAGTAATGGTAACTATAAATTGACTTGGTTGGGACTAGTGTGCTGGTGGATTACTTTATATCACTGTTTTATAGTTAGGACACCATGATAGGCACAACTATTTATAAGTATACGTGGAGAGATAGAAGGTGAGCACATACAAAGCTTTATGATAGCCATTAAAGGTTATGGAATTTTACACATTATATTTGTGACTTCAGTAACTCTCTTTATATTTGACATGATTGCTTAATTTTTTGTTGCACAATATGGAGTCCAAAGGTTTGGGTTTTTTTTGGTTTGTTTTTTTTTTTTAATGTGGACAATAGTAAAAATCTGTGAAAACGTTTTCTTTTAAAATAATGGATTAAATAAAAGTGGGAGAAAAAAATTCCTTATCAAGAAATGCCAAAATGCTAAGACTAAGAAACTGTAGTGGGTTTTAACCCCAAATTTGCATACTGATTACAACATGCCAGGAAAATAATTAACAGTTTTGAGGCTTGTTCAGTTCTACACAGTATTTTTTAGTTATGACATATATTAATCCACTTTTTTTCCGTGTCAATAGTTTTTATATTATATTGCTTATTATTTTGAAGCTATCTTAGTGTGAGAAAATGTAGAATCTCGTAACCGTTACAGTGGGGTACTTAAACATTTATTTGTCTGAAATATGGTTATACACTCCAGCTGATTTTCTAGGAAATCTGAGGGCTTTTGCTGCTTAAATTTCTCTGTGCACATGTGGATATGAACCTATTTGTACATAAAATAATAGTAGAATAATACATTAACGAATTTTATACCATTTATATTTTATAGAAACTAGTGATAATAAACTGTGGTAATTAACTATCAGACTGAAATAATAATCAACAGTAAATTTGGACTCCCAAATGCAAGTATACTGAAAATCGCTTACTAGTCACCCATTTGTAGGCTTATTTTTATAGAAGCTTTTCTGTTTTGTTTGATTTTAATGAAACAGGTATGATGGCCTCAAGTAAAAGTTAATCTAAGTGAGAGGTAACTGAAGAGCCTCAGTTGCATTGCAATGTAAATACAATTAAACATTAGGACAGTACTTAAAGATATTTCTGTGTGCATGCCTCTAACCTGCTTTACGGAAAACATAGCGTCTCCCTGAATGATGCTTTTTACTACTGCATGGAAGCAATTCTTTTTCAATTATGTGTAAATATTGGAGTACACCTTTATATTGAATTTAAAATTGAAAGATAGATAACTGTTGATGCTTTTCCTCCTTAGTGTTATAGTCCTAGATGCTTTCCTTAGCAGACTACATATTTAAAGCACATTTATTTTTTTACGTATTAGGTGTAAAACATATAGGATTTAGATAAAATTTGTTTTTATCTTTTAGCTAATCTGAATTTCACTACCTGCTAAAGGAAGAGAACAGATTTTAAATAACATAAATTTGCCTTTGATATTTGAAGTGGAATACACTTTATGCAGGTTTTAAATATCTGTGAAGGTGTGAGTGTTCACATTTGCAAGGGTTTATGGATACAAAGGAGTAAGCTGCATTTCATGACCAAAGTGTCTTGGAAGTCTATTCTATCATTGTGAAATATAATTACTTTGAAGTTAAGTACTCACAATATGTTGCTATGAATTAGAAAAGCTAATGAAATGACTCTGTGGTGTGTACTGTGAGATGAGGTATAAACATTTTTTTCAAAATAAAGTGAATAACAATTGGTTTTGACAATATTCTGTTGTAAACTTGTTGTAAGGAATCCCTAGGAATGCTTGACTTGTAGGCTAGTGCTTGGAGACCTAATGTCTTCCAGAAAAAAACTAATAGCTTACAAGCAGCTCATATGCCATCATATTGAATATAGAAGTCAAAGTTTGGGTAGCACTGGGGGTCTGAAAGAGTGGCGCATTGTATTTTGTTTTGTTGAAACTCAAGAGGATTTTGTTGAACATTTTTTCCAACCTGTTGTAGTCCCCTGAATGGCTACAAAGTAATTGGGTGTGCAAATGTGCAGAGGGTGCACTCTCATCCATCATCTAAGTCATAAATAAAGAGATTAAACAGTATTTGTCTTATTAATGACTAATGGGGCACGCAATCAGTGATGGGCCTTCAGCTGGACTTTGTGTCACTGATCACCACTCTCCGGGCCTGGCAATTCAGCCGATTTTTAACCCACCTCACCATTTACTTGCCTAATTTGTACTTCAACAGTTTTTCAGTGAGAGCTGTCTGGGATACAGTGCTGAATGCCTTGCAGAAGTTGGCATAAGCAATATTCATTGCTCTCCCCTCATCCATCATGACATTCATTATGTCATATATAGTACACTATGATGCTGATGAAGCATTCTCTTCTATTATTAATTAATTGTGTCTGTTCGTACAACTTTCTTCAGTTTCTTTCCACCTTTTTTCTTTTTATTTTTATTTTGGTGGAGATAGAAAATGCCTTGTTCATTGTATTAGGATTGCTTTCTTGAATCTTTCAACCAAAACTCTAAGTTTCATTTTAAAACAAAAGTATTGAATATGCAAAGGTTAACGTAAGTTTGCTTTCTTAAAGCTAATGGAAATCAAGGAAACAATGTAAACACAACTACACAGAGCCTTAAAGACCACCTAATGGAAATATGGACTAACAGATTTAATGGAATCAAGTAAAACGGCAGCAGCTTTAGTACTCTCTTGACAAGGCAAGGAGATAGGGGTGCTTTGGAATCAAGTTTTGTAGCTATTTTTGTACAATGTAGAGATTGGGAGACAGCCACTTTATTTACTCATTTTTTCAACCTATGGTTCTTTAAAATAAAATACTATCACTACAATTGGAAATAGGCTGAATAGTAAAATAAGATATTACTGGTCTCTTCAGACTAGGAAAATTACCTAAATTTTCGCTTCACCTTGCTTGAAAAGGAAATTGTCCAGAAAGCCATGAAAAAGCAGTATGCCTTTAATCAACCTGATGATTCATTCTGTGCATTATTTAGTAACAGAAAAAAAGGAGTGCTTGGCAAAGAAATGTTGCATATTGTATAAAGATAGAAATGTTACATCATAACTGAAATATTTTGTATGATAATTGGTCTTTCCTCTTCAAGACTATTTGCTTCTATCAGAATAAAATGGTCAGGAAGTGAATACATGTCAATCTTCCTTCTTCATTTTGTTGGAAAAATGACCTGCACAGATGGGAGTGAAAAGTCACTCATTAAATGTCATTACTACACTGGACTTGCTGATTTTGTTGTGTCTAATAATAGAATCATAGAATAGTTAGGGTTGGAAAGGACCTTAAGATCATCTAGTTCCAACCATCCTCCCATGGGCAGGGACACCTCCCACTAAACCATGCCACCCAAAGCACTATCAGCTGCTGCATTTCATGTGACAAACTATAGGGACTTTTATTTTGAGGGGTTTTATAATAATATATGCAAGTTAAAATTACTTTGTATGTTATTTCCTTCAAAATAATGGTGGGCAATTTGAGATAATTAAGTAATCTTGAAAAATGTACAGGACTATATTGGCCTATTAACAGTGACTGACTAAAGACTGGATCAGAAATTTGGAATGAAAATAAACCTAACAATCATCTGCACCAGTAGTAAAATGACAGAGCTATAGCTATCCTACTTATATTCCTTCTTACAACTAATCTTAAGGTGCAATAGATTTTTTGCTCAGCATGAAGCTACCAAATTTAAATATATCATTTTATGCAGTGGATATAAAACCTAGTAAATATATTTGAAAATAATTTCTTCAGACTTAAATTTGTCCATTTAATTTATCATCTTCCCAACAGCTGACTGGTTTTGTGTTATTTGCTGTTACCTGAAATGGGTTGAGCTACTGCTATCAGCAGAATAGCTGTATTTCCTTCAGATGATCATAAATACATTGTGAAGGTTTTTAAAGGAGCTGCATCAGTTTTGCATCTGTAATACTTTTTTTTTTTTTTAATACAGAACAAAGAAAAAGCTTGTGGTGCATATACAACTAAGAAATTTGTGGTAAAATGTTAGTCTATGGACAATTAAGTTTTACTGTCTTTCATCATTCAAAAATGTGAATGCTGTAAATTCATAGAGCCCACAGGTAATTTTGAAGCTTCTAAACTGATATTTGGATATAGAACTTTCCGACTTCGGTTTTAAAATGGGTAGTGAATTGACTGCAATGGAATTCGCAGCTTGTTAGCTTTGTTGAAATGAAGTATCAGAACTGACAAATGTGATTATTAAAGTTTGTCTGTGATCATTCTGGGAATTATTTAATACTTGATTTACTGCCTTGACAGGAAAGGAGGGTATACTAATAACCTAAGATTTCATACAGCCTAAAGTAAATTATATGAAATATTGGAATAATAGAAGAGATGAACAATATAAAAAGTAGTTTGGGCTCTTATGGTGTATATTACTAAGCAGAAGTTCATCAATTTTTAATGAAATAAATTAATTTTGCTATAGGTGTAATATTAAATCCTAGGATAGTGTTTGATTAGTTTGTGAAGGTGATTTTTTTATGTGCTCACTTGGGATTACAAGAGGCTACTTGTGATAGAAGTGCTTAAAGCATTACTTGGCTGTTTTTTCAAAGATGTAGCTTCATTTGATATTAGTCTTTCTGCTATGCCTTAATACTTTAAACTGGTCACCTTAGAAGAACCAGGTTTTCTACCTGGATAAAATACATGTGTGGGGTTTTTTTTTTTTGGTTTTTTTTTGTTTTTTTTTTGCTGTTTGTCTGTATATTTTTTTTAATTATGTGGCTTTGGAGTTACAGTGTAATCTCTGAGGTGAACTGAGGGGTCAATTGACCCTGCATAAGTGAAAACCCTGAAAATGAAAGTTTCTTGTTCTCTCATGCAGCCATCAAAACATAAAACACAATAATAATAAAAATATCCCTGTGCAGTAGAATCTTAAACACATGCCAACTGCCTCAATTCTCCTGGCAAATGTTGTCTAATATGTTTTAAACACTCTAGCTTTGGGAAACAATTGCAGTTATTAGTGTATATATATATTAATATGAGAAAGAACTAACATCTAAACTTGACTATCCCTTGTTGAGTATAGAAGGTATTTACTTTTTGTAATGCTTTTTGTTTTCCTGACAATTTTAAAATTTTGAAGTGCTGAAATAGGAAAACCATCTTTAACGGTGTTTAATCATCCAGTTTCTGAAGTCATTCATACTTGTCATGATCTTAAAATCTTAAGTAGTTCCTAAAACCGTGTTTATAAAGGGCTTTTTTTTTTTTTCCAAATGAATGCGCAAGTCCTTTGTATGGCAATGACGTATGAAAAGGGTTAATGTACTAGAGCACATGTTTCTGAGATGAAAACCATAGGCCTGTGCAGGTACACCTTGCAGATGCTTTGAGAAGTATCTGTGTAATGGCAATAATTCTTTTGAAAGAGCAGTGAAGTGAATTTCTGCTGAGAAGTGTCCTTGAGAAATATTATTATAGAAAATTGTTCAAATGTAATTGAAAGGGAGGTGATAAAGGTGTATTTATGTGTCATGGTCACTTCTGAGTAACGGGAGAGCAATGTAGAACAATGTGGTGGAAAGAATTGAGATTAATGTAGTGACACCCAGGAAATAAGGGTCTTATCTCTTCCACAAAACTCAGGGTAAGTCTGTCTCCCCAAAGTCTATTACAATGAAATATACCTACTCTGTTAGAAGGTATGGAGGAAACTCTTAAGGAAAATTATATATTTTTCCTTGGTTTTTTTTTCCCACATATTTTTTCATTTTTTGGAGAGAGGAGGGAAGAGATTGATGTGTGGAGGGGGAAACTTGTCTCAGTCATTGAGGAAAAAATGTCCAAAATCATGTATTTAATTTCAGAATCTGGTTCAGGCTGACTATCAACTGCCTGCATTTTAAAATGTGAAATGAAAGTACTTATTTGAACAATGTATTTTTATTATTGTTAAAACATGTAATAGACATGCTGATGAGTCATATAAATGGCGGCAATTATATTAAATATGTGTGTTATCATCAGCAAAACAACTGATTGCATTATTATTGTCTAAATTTCTAAACATTGTTACCATTACAGTTGAAATTTTAACGGTAATTTCTGTCCTCTTCCTGATTTTCTAGTGTAATTTACAGTCTCTGCTAAAGGTAACAAATGTAAATCTAAATGTCTAACTAACAGTTGTCAGAATAACAATTGATACAGTGTTTCATGTTTGACTCATCATTACATTAATCAGATGGCAGAATGCACATAATGTCATGTGTTTCTCTTCTTTAGAATGAACTGCAGCGTACAGCTCTTAGCTAGGGACTGCTTCTTTCTATCAAGAAACAGTAAAACTTTTTTATTTCCCTGCCACTCTTTCACTTAGACTTTTTTTGACTTCCTTGTCTTTGGAAAGAATGCAAATGTTTGAAAGACCTTTTAAATCTGGATGATTTCTGTCTCTACCTGTTCATCACATTTCTTACTTGATTTTTATTTATCACTCGTTTTTTTGTTTTTTTTTTTTTTTTTTTCCTGACAGCCTATTTGCAGGAGCATCTTGTAACATCACTGTAACTGGAAAAGTCTTGTGAAGTGGAACTGTGTATTTAAATCCTTTGAAGAAAATTAATGAACTCCTGGATTTAATTGAAAGAGAAGCTATCACATGCAGACGTGTAAAACTTCCATCTTAAATGTTTACAAAACTGAAAATCAAAGATATGTGGTGGTGCATTTTGATATATTCTTGAAAATCATATGTAGAAATGCTTCTGAAATATATTTTTTTTTCCTGCTTCCTTATCTCCCCAAATCCATTCTGCAAAGCTTTCTGTTAGTGCTGCAAATTACTCTGGTTAACATTGCCATAGTTTCTTCCCTCTGCCAACCAAGAAAAAAAGTTTGAAATTCTTAAAATTATTCAAGCAAGAAATTATCAAAACAAAGCTTCTGCTATAAGCTCCTTTATTGCCTAGTGTTGCAAATTCTTCTTCTGGAACTCAGCATGCTGCTGCTCTGCTGCTGTTTCTGTTGTTATGTGTATTCTGACCTCTCTGGTCTTGTCATGTAGTCACTTAAACCTGTTTTGCTCATACATGAAAAGTAAGGGATCTTAACTCTCTGCTGAAGGTTTGTTGCTTGTTCATTTCTGCATCAGCTTACAGTGCAGTGAATCTTTACATGAAACCACTTCATGCAGTGAAGCTGGTATTCTGTAATGAGAAAAATGTAAATTTTATTCCAATACTTGCCCCCCTCCTTAGAAAAAGAGTGTGTCAGTTTCATATAAACGTAGTTCTCCTGCATTGCAGTCGTTTGTTCTATTCTTTCTTTCTTTGCTTCATGTTTCTGCTTTCCGTGAAAGTTGTCATCTTTATTTCAAATTGCACATCCCAGATTCTGCCCAAGTCTACCAATTAGCAAAATGCTAGCTCCTCTGTGAGCTACCAGAGAGTTTTATCACTCAACTGTAGAGAAGTGTGTGCATAATCAGAGTAATAGCTAAGCTGCTTGGAAAAGAGCTCCATCTCTGCAGTTACCAGGGAGATTCCTTTGTCCTATGATGTAATCCTGGACATATGCAGTCTTATCTATGGAGCAGTGCAAAACCAAAGATGCCTCAGGATGTGCACTGAGAATTCAGAGCAAAATCTCTGGAACAGTCTGTGGAGCAGCATGAGCCAGCAAGCTTTATGTTCAAAAACAGAAAGCTTAGTAAAGCTGTACTTGAACACCTGCTTTCTAATAGTTGTTCATTAACTTCTCTATTATAGGAAAAATGGTAGCCTTACAGGGTAGACCACCTGGCTTAAGACAAAAATGGCTTTTCATGCAGAAGAATATGAATGCAATTATATGACGTAACATCTGGCAATGGCAAATATAATATTTGTCCGGAAAAAATTTCCTCCCATGCAACCATATGTGTGAAAATGAGTTTTAAAAGAGAGGTTTTGGATGAAAAGGTAGAATTGAGCTCATAATTAGTAGTAGAGGTAAATGTTTCCTAATTCTTAGCCATGTGATGGAGTTAGCATGAAAAAGTGCCTGTGTTAGCAAATGCTCTTCCTTCTTGTAACTGACCTATGAGTCATTAGAATTATGGTGTGCTATAAACCTTAATTAGCATGAAAGTATTCACTCATGTGATATATATCTTAACAATTCTGTATTAATAGTCACATCCCACAAGTCCATTAGAGATTTCATGGTTTAATTATCTCTTCTCAGTGTTTGGAACCTGTCTGGATTATCTATTCTTTGGCAATGAGCAGCAAATTCTTCCCAGCTTTAGTAAGTTTCTACATGAAGTGGTTTCACATACTGTTAATATCAGTCTGAATTTTGGCTGTCTGGACAAACAGACAGTCAGGAATTGTCAGCATGGACTTATGTAAGCTAAATCATGCTTGACGTAATTGCTATTGAAATGAGGAAAGAAGCAGAAAGAGTGGTGCATGCAATATATCTTAATTTTAGTTACAATTTTTACACCATCTGCCACAGTATTTTCACTTTGAAGCTCATGAAATATGGACTGGAAATATGGATAATTAAGTAGATAGAATGTTGGCTGGATCTTCATGTTTAAAACGCGTAACCAATTGTTGTGGTTTAAGCCACTATCACTCATGCAGTTAGCCGTGCAGTTTGCTCACTCACTCCCAGGGGGATGGGGAGGAGAACTGAAAGAACGCAACTCCCACAGGTTAAGATAAGAACAGTTTAGTAACTAAGGTATAACACAAACCACTACTGCTACCACCAATAATAATAATGACTAGAGAAATATAAGGGAAAAAAATACAACTGCTCACCACCAATACCCAGCCCGACCAAGCAGTGTACCCCTACCCTTCTGGGTCTCTGCCCTCCATTTTTCCATCTTGGGCATGACGTGCTGTGGTATGGAGTACCTCTTTGGTCAGATTGGGTCAGGTGCCCTGTCTCTGCTTCGTCCTGGCTTCCCCTCCTCCCTGGCAAAGCATGAGGCTCAGAAAGTCCTTGGTCAGATCAAAACATTACCAAGCAGTAACTGAAAACACTGGTGTTATCAGTGGTGTTCTCAGGCCCAAAATAAAAAAAGACAGCACTGCACCAGCTACCAAGAAGGTGAAAAATGGCTGCTACTGCTGAACCCAGGACATACTGCTACCAGTCAGGTTACAGCACACCTGTTACCTGGCTCCCTAAGAGTAGTGTTCTATTGAGATAAAGATACAGCTGGATTCCAACGATTTCTTAAGGCATTTATTTGGGGTAGAATGAAGCCTCTACTTGTCCAAATAGGTAGCTGCTAAATTTCATTTTCCCAATGCTATATTTTCTAGATTTTTTTTTTTCCCAATAAACCTTTTTCTGGTCAGTTAGAACTTTTGGAAGAATGGGATGGTACTTTTTCAGCTTGACATTCACTTACTTACTCTAAAGTGAAGAGCCTGTGAAAGTAAGTGGTTTTGGCTCATGAATAATGAGGAAAACCTATTGTCATGGATTCAGCAGCAACAGTCACTTTTCTCCTTTAAGTAGTAGCTGATGCAGCACTGTATTTTTTGATTTTAGGCTTCGGAACAGTGCTGCTAACACCAGCGTTTATAGTTATGACTCAGAATGTTTAGGCTGGCCAAGGACTTTCTGAGTTTCATGCTCTGCCAGGGAGGAAGGGAAGCCAGGAAGAAGCTGGGAGGAAGGAGAGACAGGGCACCTGACCCAAACTGACCAAAGAAGTATTCCATACCACAGCACGTCATGCCCAGGATGTAGAAACTGAGAGGAGAGACCCGAAAGGGTGGTGGTGTGCATAGCGTGGCTGGGCTTGGTAGAAGATGATGGGGGGGCACTGCGTGGCGTGGCTAGGTATCAGGTGAAGATCTGTTATATTCTCTTTCCTTGTATTTTCTCTTGTATTATTATTGGTGGTAGCAGTAGTGATTTATGTTATACCTTAGTTACTAAACTGTTCTTATCTCTACCTGTGGGAGTTGCATTCTTTTGATCCTCCTCCCCATCCCGTCGGACTGGGGAAGAAAGAGAGGGGAGTGAGTGAGAGAGCAAAACTGTATGGAGGACCTTAAACCATGACACCTATATGCTGGAAAACCAACTTATTTCAGCTTTATTAGTTATGTCACTCATAATGTCTCTGATTGTGAGTGAGCCAAAGCATTGATCAGTTCAGCCTTCTATCAAGACAGTACTTAAATGCATTTGTCCTAGTTTAGGCCCAGCCAGAGACCAAGAACCATGCAGCCGCTCGCTCACTCCCCTCTCATCCTCCCCTTGCTCCCGGAGGAATGGGGAAGAGAAGCGAAAGAATGTAACTCCCACAGGTTGAGATAGAATGGTCCAGTAACTAAGGTATAACACAAACCACTACTGCTACCACCAATAATAATAACAATACAGGAAATAACAAGGGAGGAGTATATAATTGCTCATCACCCACTGACATCCAGCCTGACAGAGCAGTTATCTAGCCCTTCCAGGTGACTACTAACAGTTTATATAGTAGGCATGATATGCTGTGGTGCAGAATACTGCTTTGCTAGTTTGGGTCAGATGTCCTGTCTCTGCTTCCTCCCAGCTTCCCCTCCTCCTTGGCAGACCATGAGACTGAGAAAGTCCTTGGTCAGTGTAAACATTACTGAACAGCAACTGAAAACATTGATGTTATCAGTAGTGTTCCCAGGCTGAAAGTCAAAAACACAGCAAGCACTGCACCAACTACTAAGAAGGAGAAAAATGACTGCTACTGCTGAACCCAGGACAGCACTGGAGCAGTAAATATTGATTTAAATAACAAGCATGTTTCAGAATGTATTTGAAACTTATTTCTGAGCTGTAATAGCTACCTTTGTGTGGCCTGCTCCTAGAAAATGCATAGAAGAGCTTTGGAAAGCCTTAAAGTGTTTTTCTTCTTGTGGCAGTTGTCAAATAGTATGAGTCTTAGGTGCTACTAGTCCTTTATATTTGCTATCCCACGGTAGTTACTAATCACTTTCCATAACACAACACTGTTATAAAATCTGTAAGATTTCTCCATGAATATTACATTTACTATAGAGGTAACACTTCAAGCCATGGCTGCTTCTGTAATTCAGATAACAATGCTTTCAGTTTCAGAAAATACCTTTTTTCATTCATACTCCACAAACAGAAACAGTTAATTCATATGTTAGCCTTAATTTGGAATGGATATGGGCAAAGTGCAGTTAAAATGCATCAGGTAGTGATGGTCAAGTATCTCCAGTTAATAAGGCATGAGTGACTATGTGATGCATACTAAGGTCATAATGTCCACAGAGAATAACAGGCTCCTATGAAGAATTACATGTTGAACAGTCGAAAATGTTGAAAACTTAAAAAAAACATTAAAAAAGATCAGTAAGACAAAGAAAAATATTTCATCCTTGCTTCAGTTCAAACTGACTTTCTAAAATACTGAAACAAAACTAAAATCTGTTTCGTACAGGAAAGTTATGGATATGCTTGCTATAGGGAGAGTTCTTCTTCATTCTAATTTTCATGCTTGATGAATCTAAACCTGTCTTTCTATAAAACTGATATTTACCAGTGTTTTTAAAGCTGGGTAGAGTCCATACCGCCTCTTTCTCACAAGTTCCTATTGTAAATTAACCATGCCTGTGTCAAGATAGAGACCTACCTTTTTTAGATATAAAAAATCTTTATCTATAAGATCTTTTCTCTTCTGCATGCCATGTATTCCACCTGGGAAGCTGTAGCTTCTTTTCCCATGTCTGTAGAGTGAAGGAAAACAGTAAGCAAAAAGCCTTGTCCCATAGAGGGTTGGCTGTTGTTTGTTCTGCTTAATAAATTTGAGCTGTTTTCAGCAACCATTCTATCAAATGGTTGTCAAGTAACTCTCCTCAACAGAGCAATTATCCAGAAGTAGCACAGTAGACTCTCTCTAGGCATCTTCAGGCTTGTTTCCAATCTAATAATTCAACATTGATATATCCTAGTCTGTCATTTAGTGGAATACTGCACTGAACTTGCTACTGACCTAATGAAACAAATAAACTGTAAGCTGCCTGCATCTGACATACTTCATAAAAACTTTGTGGAACCATGGAGAGCACATAAGAAATCAGAAATCAGTAAATATTATTGTAAACCCCATAAAATATTGCTAAATGTGTTAAATAGTTCTTAATACAGCAAAAAGTGCTGTCAAGACGAAAAAAAATTAATAAAAGACTGCTGACATTTGTATAGATGTAAAAACAAGTCTTTAATAGCTCCTATGACAAAAACTGTGGTTCAAAGTCTAGGAGAGAGAGTCTATGAATAAGATGAATAAATGTTTGAAGAGCTTTGCTGTATAGAATGCTCATGTATTCATTTACTGATTTTTTCAATTCAGTTTAATAATCAGCTTTCAGATTTGCTAACTACATCATTGAAAGTGAAAACTAAAATTTACATGAAAAACTCACAGAAAGTGTGTTGCTGATAATATTATTATAAGCAATTTCTTGTAAAAGTGACATATGAGAGAAAATCTATCTTATTGTTCTTGCAATTGTGATTGAATTGCCAGTCCATAGTCTCACTCATCCTTTTCCTAAATAACAGCCCTTTCTTGCTGGAGGTGATGACAAACATAGCATATATAAAATATTAAGTTCTGTAGAAGTAATTATATATATGCATAATATGCTTATTTGTAGCAACTTAGACTGAAAATGCAATTTGATTTCTGGAAAGAACTTGTGCATTACAAATATTTGAAATAATTCTGAGTGAAATAGATTTCTAATAAGCAAAGTATTTCTGTGTACAAGAAAAAAATATAGACATTCATATTTTTAACAGTAAAAATTTTGCCCAGATGATATAAAACCCCTAATTTATTTGGAAAATTGCATATGGTTTACTTCTGAAATAATTTTTTAGTTATCTAGTCTTGGAGCTGGGAGCAGAAAAATGCATATTTCTATTACAATCACTAAATGGGCAGGTTCTGTGTTTCGCAGAAGAAATAGAGGAAAACCCTCTTTTTGTGACTTTTAAATGTGAGAAGAAAGATCTCTAACAGTATCAACAAGGGACCAGATAACTTTTTCTTGAATAAATCATAAAGAATTCTGGAGGCAGCAAGGTTCCTTGAACTGTTCCATTAACTGCCTGCTTTTGGTTAATCAATATCTTCTGGTTCTTTCAAATAATTCTTTATTATTGAAATATTTTTAACATGGGCATGCAGGAATACACATTTTTTACTACAAAAGTAGCAAAATATAGCTTTATTTTTTTCCCATGCTTTTCTCTTGCATATTTTTTCCTTCTAGTTCTCTCAGCTTTCCTCTTAGGGAGGTTGCCTCTATTGAACTGCTTCAGACATGAGTGGAATTTAAGATTCCAGGTGCTATTTTGTGTTTTTCTTTGCCAGTGTATGTGGTATTCTTATCCCCTTAGAAATGATCCCTGCAACCACTAAAGCTTTTGTACAGATGGAGCTTTATTAAAGGAGAAAAAAAACAAACAAATAAACAAACAAAATTTTTGGCTTTCTAATACAGTTCCTGTCTTTTTTCAGGTTGCATGCAGCCAGACTAAATCTTGTAGTCCCTTTCATACCTCATTAGGTGACACTTACAGCCCATGCTTCAATGAAATATCTCTTTCTTTTGTTTCAGTGTAAAACTTATAATTTCGTTATCATTGGAATTTGCATTCTTTTTATAAGGATGCACTGAAATTAGTGTACATAGTGATGAACTACAATATAAATCAGCTGGTCATCTAATTCCCTTGCTGAGGGATGGGATGCTACCAAGCCCTTAAAATCAGTTAATTAGACAGTTATATATACTGTGATACATGTGGTCACTTGCAGTATTTGAAGCAAAAAATTGCAATAAAGCAAAAATTCCACCTGTACTGACACTTAGTATAGAACAGTTCTTCCTACCTTGATTAATAGCATGACAGCAACCGTTAGACCAGAAAGTTAAAACCAGTGATAACAGTGCAATTCCTAAATTTAACATCTGTGTTCTCAAAAAATGGCACTTAAAACTTTATAGTACAGAGCTGTGTAGTTTATAGAGTTGCACCAGAGGGAATATTACAGTTACAGAACAAGCAAGTCTATGTAACTTCTGCTAGTTCTGTGTGGCTTTCCACTTGGACTTGGACTGCCACCATCTATTTTTTCTTCTTCCCCTGTTTTCTCAGTGTGCTCCCTCCAAATATATTGCAGTTACCTGTGGTCAGCTGACCTCAAGTTACTGTCTCTTCCTTTTGCAGAGGTTTCAATTCAATCTGGAGAACATTAGCTAGAGCGAAACTAACAGACAGAATCCCTCCTGCTGCCAAGCTACAACGTTTTAACAACAGATAAACAATATTATAGTACACTAAACAAGCAAATGTTTATATAATTCACATTATCATTATGACATTAACAAAAGAAAAAAAATATTAAGGTAAGCAGATGTACAAAAAATGTGACTGACTGAGCCCGAGGGCTAGAATATGACTTCCTGAGTAAATCCCTTGAATGGAAGAAGGCTCAGAGGAGATGAATGAGGAGGATGTGCTCATGAAGCTCAGGGAATAGTGCAGGGTGTAACTTGACCACAACTATTGCTGTGGTACAGATAAATAGTAATATACAGAAGATATTGGTATCTCAACATATGGGAGCAGAGGGTGGCCTTTGTTTTAGATAAAGTTATCAAAAGTTCAGTGGATCAGCTGGTGGTGTAACTCTCCACATGATGTAGGTGGAGCTTTGGATTAGATGGGTCCTTGACTGGGTACAATTAAGAGAAACTGTGGTTAAGCAGGAAACCGGGAAAATGTTTTCTGCAAGACCAAGCAAGCCCAATTTGCTGGAAAACACAAAAAAGTTGAGATGGCTACACAGAGGTACTCAATCCATTGATATCAGCTGCATAAGGCTATTAATGATGTTCAGCACACTCACTTATCAATAAGCATTATTTACAGACACCTTCTCCAGTGCTGACTTTTAAGTTTCGATTTTCAGGGACACCTACAAAGAGATGAGTCTTGGCCCTGAAAAGCCTGCCTTTGTTGATAAAATTCAGGAATTCACTTGGGTTATGGATTAGGGTTTGCATGCAGATGGATAACCCTGACCTGTGACACCACTTACAAGGTAGCAACATGAGGAGTTTCAAGATGCTGCAGATTACAAAAACAGAGTGGTATTTGTCAAGGTGGCCTACCCTGACCTATGGCATCACTAATAAGTGGCATGAAAATGTCAGGACACTGTAGAAAACAGAATGAGGCGAGGGAATGAGGTGGGATCTAGCTTAACAGAATTAACAACCAACACAGATATTGACCAGCTATCCAGTAGTAAATACCAGATCATGCTAGCAAACTAATTGAACGGGAGTCACTGGGGAAGAGGGAAAGAAGCATGCTCTGTACTTGGAAAGGTTTGGAGGCAACATGCAACATTATTTGAGATGCAGGAGGAAAGGCACTATAGACTTGAGTAAACCTTTTGATGAGGGTGGTCTAAGAGTCTCTGTTGAGTAGCTCTGTGTCTGATAAATGCAGCTTACAGCAAAACAATAAATCTGGTTTTGTACCAGCCATAATTGTGAATAACTTACAAGACTGGGGTGCATGGGTTGCTTTCCCTACTGCTGGCAAGGGAACGCTTAGAGGAGACTTCTTGCCATCCTAATATTTACTAATTTTAAAATTCCTTGTAATTCTTCCCACCGTCATCTTAGACATTTATGTTCCCCAGGCAATCATGTGCTCATCTGTCTAATGTACTAATAATCTTATAATCTGTCCCCTTCCTAATATTTTCTTTCTCTTTCCTGATGGTACCCACAATTTTTTATCTCAGATTAATTAATATGATCAAATTGAACTCTGAGCAGTTATTCTCAATCTATATTTAATATTACATTGTTGTGGTTTAAGCCTCGCAAACTCATGCAGTTTTCTCTCTCACTCACTCCCTTCTCTTTCTTCCCCAGTCCCAGGGGATGGGGAGGAGAATAAAAAGAATGCAACTCCCACAGGTTGAGATAAGAACAGTTTAGTAACTAAGGAATAACACAGATACCTACTGCTACCACTAATAATACAAGAGAAATACAAGGAAAGAGAATACAACAGATCTTCACCTCACCTGATACTAATCCACGCCAAGTAATATCCCCCTCCATCACCTCATACCAAGTCCCAAACATGCAGTGAACACCCCTCGCACCCTCTCTGCTCTCCATTTCTACATCCTGGGCATGACGGGCTGTGGTATGGAATGCCTCTTTGGTCAGTTTGAGTCAGGTGCCCTGTCTCTGCTTCCTCCCAGCTTTCCCTCCTCCCTGACAGAGCATGAAACTCAGAAAGTCCTTGGCCAGCCTAAACATTCTGTGTCATAACTATAAACACTGGTGTTAGCAGCACTGTTCCCAAGCCTAAAATCAAAAAAACCCACAATGCTGCACCAGCTACTACTTAAAGGAGAAAAACAACTGCTGCTGCTGAACCCATGACATACGTGTCTCTGGTTTTGTTTCAGATTTAGTGAAAAGTCTGTGCATTGAAAAACAGTCTTATTTCTTTATAAATTTATTTGTTTTATGAGGTTACCTCTTTCCGTATGACCTGAGACAAAGATGTAATCTTTGACAGCACCCTTAGTGTCACTGTTTATGCCCAGCCGGCAACCCAGAACCAAGCAACCGCACTCTTACTCCAGCCCCATCCTTCCCCCGCTCCCAAAGGGATGGGGAAGAGAAGCAAAAGAGTGCAACTCCCATGGGTTGAGATAAGAACAGTCTAGTAACAAATGTATAACACAAACCACTACTGCTACCACCAATAATAATAATGATAAGGGAAATAACAAGGGAAGAGAATAAAACCACTCACCACCCGCAGACCGATATCCAGCATGACCGAGCAGTGATCTAGCCCTTCCAGGTGACTGCCGCAAGTTTATATAATGGGCATGGCATGCTGTGGTATGGAATACTTCTTTGGCTATTTTTTTCAGGTGTCCTGTTTGCTTCCTCCCGGCTTCCCCTCCTTCCTGGCAGAGCATGAGACTGAGAAAGTCCTCAGTTAGAGTAAACATCACTGAACAGCAACTGAAAACATCGGTATTATCAGTAGTGTTCCCAGGCTGAAAGTCAAAATCGCAGCACTGCACCAGCTGCTAAGAATGAGAAAAATGACTGCTTCTGCCAAACTCAGGACAACAATATAGTCTAGAACAGGATTTCCACAGATGGGAAATAAGGAATAAGGGTGTTAAATTTCACTATTGATTGAATTTACACTTTGGTATATTACAAGGCAGAACTTATGTGACATGTGAAAGGGTTCAGTGTGGGAGACCACAGACATATTGGTCCAGGCTTGTCTAGAAATGCTTCCAGGGGTAAACTTGGGGTAATTATCAATTCAGGGTTGAAAGATACTTTGGAACTACTGCTTGAACATATATAAACTTGTTCTGCTATAGGAACTGTAAGGGTTACAATTTAGTAACTTATTTTGCACAGTGTAAAGAAATGTAGCTCAAAAAATATTTGTGTAGGTAAAGTGAAGGATTTCTGATAAAGGGTCTCTCACAGGAGGCAGTGATGTACGGAAGCAAGCAACTGCTTTAATGTAGGGAGGATAAAACTTCCAAAAAGACTTGAAGTTACTGATTGACAGATGAAAATAGAAAGGTAACAGGTTTATGAAACCATTCCAAAATTCATTGTTTCTTTCAACATGACATTGTTGCTTGTCTTGATGCCTGTTTCTCAAAGATCAGTTTAAACTCAACATTTTAGAATTATCAATTTTTTTTTATACATTATGCTGTGAAACAGGTTCTGGATATCCAAATCCTGAGAAGGTTCAGCAAAGTTTGATGTTTGATTTGAAGTACTTAAATTTTCAAAATATTTATTCTGTTGTGAAAGAAATACATTTTTGCTTGGTTCTGTTAGTGCTGATGTGTTGTCTATGTAATTGGAAGCTGTACTTCTCATTGAAAAAATCAAGTTGTGTTAGTGGCCATGGAAAGAAAGGCCACTTTATACTCATCTTCAGGTGCATTAATGCTGGGCTTTGTATGGAAGGTTTTTCACCTGCATTTGCTGCATGAAAAGATGCTCAGTATTCAATTTCTACAAGTGCCCATCAAGTAGAGTGTTAAGAGGGATCATAGATGAAGTGCTCATATCAGGATTTTAAGAGCAGGGCTTCACCTAAAAACTTTCCCAGTATTGATAGCTAAAAATTGAATGCAATTCTTACCCTGAAAATTCTGAATTTTTCAATCAATCAGTCTGAGTATGCAGTAGGTCAAAAAATGAGGGAACACTCTTACTTGAATAAAATTCAAAACAACCTTATATCAGACTGTAAAACTACATGGGTGTCATGGGTTCAGCAGCAGCAGTCATTTTTCTTTAAGTAGTAGCTGGTGTAGCACTGTGTTTTGGATTTTCGGC
>JASSUY010037201.1:0-17288 GCA_032466535.1 Forpus xanthops
GCCTTGCCCGCCGTAGCGCGGAGGGCCCTGCCCGCGCCGCCGTACGAGCGGGTGGGTGGAGGCGGCTGCGGGCCCGGCGGGCGGGAGGCTGGAGAGGGGTGTGTGTGAGGTGGAGAGCCTCCCTCCCTGCCTGCCTGCCTGCCTCCCTGCCTGCCTGCCTGCCTGCCTCCCTCCCTGCCTGCCTGCCTCCCTCCCTGCCTGCCTGCCTGCCTCCCTGCCTGCCTGCCTCCCTGCCTGCCTGCCTCCCTGCCTGCCTGCCTGCCTCCCTGCCTGCCTGCCTCCCTGCCTGCCTGCCTCCCTGCCTGCCTGCCTCCCTCCCTGCCTGCCTGCCTGCCTGCCTGCCTGCCTCCCTCCCTGCCTCCCTCCCTGCCTCCCTCCCTGCCTGCCTCCCTGCCTGCCTCCCTGCCTGCCTCCCTGCGTCTCTCACGCCGGCCCGCGGCCGCCGCCGCTCTTCAGGGTTCGCCTCAAGGGGGGGGGGGGGGGATGCCCCTCACGACAGGCGTGAGCGCGATGGATGTTTCTAGAAGGCGGAGGGACGGGTGGTTGGGTAGCACGTGTCCCCTCATACCATCGCATATGAAATCAAAGCGGCAGTGGGGCTGAGGCAGTGGGGTCAGTGTGGGGTGGTAGCGCGAAGGTTCGGGTGGTGCCCTGGGCTGAAAGGGAGGTCTAATCCAGGGCAGGAGAGTCGCTCATTGGTGAGTTGTCCTAGCTGCGGACTGCGCGATGGTTCGGGGAGGAGATGGGGATCCGCACCCTTCCCTCACATCGCTCGTTTACCTCGCTAAGAGGCTGCAGTTTTCCAGAGGAGACCGGCTACTAAGGGAAACTGACTTTGCTGCGAGGCTGCCTTTGAGAGGTCTTGAACTGTCCCTCACCCAGCGTCTTGCTAGAGGTTTCCACTCTTCAGGCTGTGCGGAAAGTGGCCTTAATGCTGCTCTTCTGTGACCAAGTATGCCAAAGCCATTGGTGAGGGAAAGGTGAGGATGGCAGTTTTTCAAACTGATTTTGCCCTTCGAATCAGTTCTCAGTGCAAAGTTGACTGCAAGCTCCAGACCTGAGCCTGTTTAGTAACCCAGCCCCAGCCCAATTCTTGTTTAGACTGGTGACAGAACTGTTGGTCAGGCTACTCGGTGTGTGTTGGACAGCATTAGTTGAAGGCTTTCTGCTACACTGTCTTTGAATCTACAGTTAAGTCTGAAATGAGAGCTTAATAAAAAGGCCAGCAGAATATGTGCTTTTATATTCCATCCAGTTCATAACCCCTGTTCGCACCCTGAACCACCATTTGATCTAACCTGAGCTGCACAAGGATTTCATAGAATCATAGAATAGTTAGGCTTGGAAAGGACCTCAAGGTCATCTAGTTCCAAACCCCCTGCCATAAGTAAGGACACTTCCCACTAAACCATGCCACACAAGGCTCTGTCCAACCCAGCCTTCAACACCGCCAGCAATGGAGCATTCACAACTTCCCTGGGCAACCCATTCCAGTGCCTCACCACCCTTACAGTAAAGAATTTCTTTCTCATATCCAATCTAAACTTACCCTCTTTAAGGATCTTGTACTGGAGCTCAAATGCTTTATTTAAAATAATTTAAAAGATCTGCTGTCTGGCTGGTTAGACAGGACAGAATGTTTTGCAAATCTAGGCCTATGGGGCTTCTGGGAAGCTTTTCCCCAAGCATCACCTTATCCTAAGATAATAAAAACAATGTTTGAAAGCATAAAGTGTATGAAATAAAAGCTTAAGGAGAAAAATTCTGCAAGAAGCAGTTTTCATTATGTACCATAGTGTCTGCTCAAGAGGCCTGTTCCACTAAACCCTTTTGTTTCTTATACATCCTATATCACTGTGAAGCAGCAATACTTTCGTCACTGAATTTCATGGTTTTCAAGAAGTTCTGGGCTGTGTTGAGTCGGTAAGTACTAATGGTTCAAAAAATTGTGAATACTTTTACTTTCTTCTAGGGTGAAATAGTTTCTATTAGGCGTCTGTACTGCTTGTTATTAGAGTCCTTAACGTGTGCTGCCAAAAGACATCAGAATAGCTGCAGTTAACAAATGAGTAAATATTTTTCATGACCGTAGTAAAATTATATTTATATAACCTCAGTATATTGCATGCATGTTTTGTTTGTTCTAGGAAGGAAAGTGTATACTGTTTGTTCATTTTATATTGAGGATTTATCAGCTTGCGCAAGATATCTGAAGTTAGACATAGATTAATTAGAAGTGAGAGTTTAGCTGTAAAAATCTTCCTTTGAATGTTGTGTACTTTGCATGAATACATTTCTTCAGCTGGTGACTCTCTTTGAAATATTTAATGTACTTCTATCTAGTTTTACTTAAAGGTTTTTTTGAAAGAAGAGTAGCTTGAAGATTAAAAGGATTTGGTAGGGATCAATATGGATAATTCTTACCTTTGTACATTTAAATTAGGCCGTACAGTTATTTCCTTTTAATGTTTCTCATAGGTCTCTCGCTCTCCATAAAGAGAAAAGAAAAAACATCTGTCAGTTTGGTAATATCTCCTGGAAGTGCTGTTACTGTTCCAAAAGGCCATTGGGACTGTAAAATTTCCCGTAAATTCTGACATCTCAGCATTATGTCCTGGTCACTTGAATAGACACCTGTGGTACAGCCACCAGCGGTCTTTAGCTGTCACCAAGGCAGTAAACAAATGCTTTCAGGATCTCAGCAGGGTGCTCTCTTGAATATCTTCCTGTCTTCCTGATACTCAAAATACCTGTCTTCTGAATGTGATATATAATGTGACAACACTCCAGTTTATCAGTATAAAAGATATCTTTATGGAAAGTTACCTACGAATAAACAAAATGATGTGTTGCATTATATATTGTTAGCACACAAAAAGCATACCAATTCATATGTCAGGAATACATACACTGATATATATTCAGCATGCGTCTTTTATATTGTTTACTTACAGCATGACAGATTTTAGACCTTATATGAAATCTGATTTTAAAATACAGGACTGTAAATAGAAAATTTGGTATCCAAAATACGCACTTTATTTCTGTTTAGTAAGCTTAAACTGGATGAATTGATTTTAAAAAGAGCATGGCTAAAGCATTTAACAATGGAAATTTATGTTTAATCCTAAAATGACCGGTTGTCCCAGCCAAAATGAAGTTTAAAGTAGAAATATGAAGATGGCCTCCACTAGCAAAGGTAGCAACTAGTACTTAAATAGTCTGGCAAGTCTGATACGGCGCCAAAGTAAAAAGCACAGCAGCAAAAGACAAGGCAGTTCACAGTTGAATGTAGCTTGTTTTTCCCTTTCCTGTCTATGGATGAAGAGTATATTCCTAGAAAGCAGTAGAACCATGTGGTTTGGCTGTGGGGAAAATAAAGCTGTCATACAGGGTGGGATTTCTTTTCTTCTCATTGGGAGAAGAAATTCTTCATTGGATATGTTCAGCTCATTATGTTGAAAGGGTTCATTAGGCAAGTGTTAAGCTCCACTAGCCCTTAGGCTGTGCTGCCGTAGAGCAGTACTGCAAGTGCCCAATGACCTGTGCAGAAGGATACTTTCCTCTTTGCGAGACATCTGATTTGTCCCTTTGTTCTGGCTAGTACTGGAGAACAGTTTATGTCTTAAGATTTATCTTTATAGGACTTTTATACATAAAGCAGAAGGTTATTTATATACGGTGTTTGATTTCATATTTACCTACCAGTATAGGTTCACACTCATTTGCATAATGTATCTATCATGTTTTACTGAGAATCTTTAGCTAACACATGTACTTACATCACTTTATTAAACCATGCAGTGTTCTTCAAACCAAGGCAGATAGCACCATTTCAGTTTTATGTAGCGGTAAATGCTGGTACCTGAAATGTGAGACGGTTAGGGCAGAGTCACACCTAGAACCAGACACAAATACAGGAGTTTTAATTACCCTGGCTTAATTTACCACATGGCTACAGCTTGTCAGTCACAACAGTGACATCAACTTGGTTTTGTTGAAGTTTTCATGCTATTTAAGGCATGTTTTGTCATTCATCTTAAAAAACCTTTTTATGTTGATTCTTTTGTTTGGCTCGCTGCTTACCTAGCTGCACCCTTCTCTCAGCAGTTCTGGAGTTAGTATGGTGGTAGGACCAAGATAAAACATTTGATGCTTAAGATTTACTTGGGTTCACTCTTCAGTAGTTTGAAGTCTGCTGATGGGAAGAATGAAAAAAGCAGAAAGATAGTATTATTACTGTTACAATGTGTACAGTGACAGTTGACTTATCCGTATAATTTTGAATCAAATGCTGACATGAACATTATTTTCGGGCTGATAATATCTGATTGTAAAGCTTGCAACAATAGTGGAAAAGTCAGGATTACTCAGGCATATTGTAATAGTAAGGCATTTGAGAAAAGAAATCATGAGAAAATGTAAATATATAGGATGCAGATTTACTGAATGTTTGTTTGGAGAGAATGAAAGTTGATCATTGCAGTAATTCTCTGTTTAGGAAATAAAATCCATGTGTTAGAGTGAAGATGTGGAAATAAGCTGCATGAAGAGACCCTTCTATTATTTTGTGTTTAGGTGGATGCAACATCATTTAGGGAATTACAGCCAGGCTGCAAAACATTATATGGGTATTTTACCAACACAGGGACTATGTGATTTAAACAATATCTTAAATAATGCTTTTTTGCTCTTAAAATTTACTGATCTGTTATCTTATCCTTGTGTGTCTCATATAAAGCCAAGAGAAGAGAGGACATGTAAGCTATATCTAACAGTACATGAAGGATGAGGAGTAATAGCTTTTATCAAAACAACTAATACTTGAAAAGAGATGAGCTCTTTTTTTGGCTCATCTGTCTTTTTTTTTTTTCTCCCCTTTTTCATTCTCAAGCCGTATCTAACTGCCCATTCAAAGCTTGTCTCAGGAATCGTATCGAGAGCTATGACAGTTTCTTAAGAACCATGCCATGTGGGATTGTGGCAGCAAGGCTGGTCAGGTTGACTGTAGGTTTCCTGTAGGCCGGTCTTTATACTGTGGTCTTAACTGTGCCTTCTGAGAGTCAGTAAACCATTGCAACAGATATCTGAACTGATATGTCCTGGTTTTAAACACAACAGAAAACGCGGTAGGTTTGGACCCAAATGGCAAGTGAGCTTAAATGTCTCTCAGAAAGAAGAATTAAAGAAGGATGTGACTTTTAAGAGGCTATGTTGTGATGAATGAGGTCCTTTGGCCATTTCTGAATTGCGTAGTATTGGGACTCTTCTTTCTCACCGCACAAAAGTAATAAGGTAATCCATGGCTACTTGTTTCATGAAATAGCAGGTGTCAGAGCAAAAACATTTAAAAAATGCATTACTGTGCTTTACAGCACAGTAGTAAAACCAGAGAGTGTTGCATGCTGTGGTGGTTGTCAGTGGGACTTTGAGAAAGGTCTCCAAAATACTGCAACAAAAGTTCATCACTCCCATGGAAGGTCAATACTTCCACGTCTGTGAGGAAGTTAACTCCAGTTCATAGAGGTCGCAGTTTGGATTCTTTTACCTTAACGCTTGCAAAACATAAAACCTCTGAATATGTATGCATGTGGAGATGCATGATGTATTTCTGGGTCCTCTACGTGCTGTGGTGATCTGCATTCTTCTCTGGGTAAAAGACAAGAGTTGATACATACCATGTGCATGCATAAAGTAATTTCTTAATTTAGCAGCTCATATAGAAATCCTGTCCAATTCTTTCATCCTTCCTTCTCTCACTGTGTCTGTGTGGCAAACACCCTGGGGTTCCTGTGTTTTTTGAAGTGTATTTGCATGATACTTTATAATGAGAGATTACATTGTTTTTAGTTGTTTGAAGGAGGTAACAATAATGGGGTTTTTTCCCTACTTTCTCTTTTTTGTGGTGGTAGTAATAGTTTTAGTCATTTTTAGCCACGCAAAAGGAAGACATGTATCTAAGAAAGAAGTATGTAATTATGACAAATTGTCAGAAGGCTTTAGATGTGGTGTAATACCTTGTTTTCCTGCAAATTCCTCCCTCTAAAAGTGGGAGAGGTCTGTATTTTGATTTTTGTCTCTGTATGCTTGTCTCCTGAGGTGTAAACACAGATTGAAGAAAGGAGGGACGTAAAATATTTTTCATTACCAAGACCAAAAGATTTCAGATATCTCTATGATCTTAATAGCAGTGCTTTTACTGTTCGTGACTTAGGAAAAACAAATAGGAAATTCCTTAAAAGACTTAATTTTTCAAGAAGTTTTTGAAAACTATTTGCATATTTCCCAGTGCAACATTAATCAACAAAGCCTTTTAGTACCTACTTAACTAGAGGTGTCCTTGTTTCTGTGGCTCACGTGCTTCATCCTCGTTTGTACAACACTGATAAACTGGCAGGATACATTACCCACCTCTGCTGCCTCTTTTAAGCTGATGCAGTCCCTTCTGCAGTAATGTAAAATTACATAAAGGAGGGAAGAAGCAAAATACAGGTATGTGGCCTTCAACGCATGCACAAAGCTTCCGCCAGAGCCTGGAGTGACACGGGACCTGTAGAGTGCTTACATAGATGTACAAAAAATGCTATTTTTTTCTGCATAGCTAGCAGTTATGCAGGATCTCTGCTATAGGTGGAGGAAGGGAATACATCAAGAATTTCGACAGAGCAACCAACAGGAAGAAGAAGTGGGATCATTTGTAGTTGCCTCCAGCTGCCAAGGAACTGAAGATAGGAGGAGCTTTATACAGGAGAGCATGGAGCAAAGGGAGGAAGAATGATTGCAGCACAGATGTTTATAGAAAGATGAGAGAGGATGAATTGAAGGAGCCCTTGTATTTGAAAAAAAGAGTATGGGGACACTCGGAACTAACAGGAGGTTTAAAGCAGGGAGGTCTTCATAGATAAGAGAAGGGAAGGTGGCCCACAAAAAAACTTACAAGAGAAAAAGGTAAGAGCTCTTGATACCTGTGGTGAGCTCAACCAGTTGAAATACACAATTCTGAAGTTTCTATGTCCTTTCTTCTGCAAGCACTGCTCCCAGTTTATAGACCTTCACCACGAAAGCCAGTTAATAACTCAGGCCTCTAAGGATTTGGCTACTTCAGTAATTAGTGAAGACAGTAGGAGATGAGGAGAGAGTGTACCACCCAACTTAATATCCCAGGCATCTCTCTGAAGCTGATTTAGAGTGATAGGTTCTCCTCCAGAAGGTAGTTCAAAGCACCTGTATTAATTATTTTATGCATTTGTGAACGGTTAAATCAAGGTTGTTATGCAAAGTTATCCTTGCATTGATTATGGTTAAGGGTGCTGCTATAGTAGAGCAGAGCCCTGCGATGTTACATGCAGGAAAAAGGAAACTTTGGCAAACAAGGACTAATATGAAAAGCCCAAGTTTAGTATATTCTCTTTATGTGCATTTTTTGGTCAGCATTTAGCTCAATATATGAGCCTTTGAGGTAGGTGAAACAGAAGGTTGAAAGTAAATCAGTACTAATAATTTTGGTTTAATGCCACTTGGAATCTGGCAGAAGCAGCAGCAGTATAGAAAGCAGCATTTGTTCAAGGTTAATTTTTCTCTGAAATGTTTCTGTGAACTACGGTAAAAACAGATGGAATTTAAAAAATACAAATAAAAAAATGACAAAAGGAGAAAGCACTGTATTGTATTGAAAAATAATTACTTTTAAGTTTGATCACTTGGAATGGATTTCAAAAGCACCAAGTAAAAGCAATCTATTTGTACTTTTTTCACTTTAATTTCCATTATAGATTTTCCTTTTCAGGGAAGACATTTTCATCTGTAGAACAATTACATACTTAATGCACTTAATATTAAGAATAATAATGAATAATGCAGAATTTTAGAAAATGTTATTTTGGGAAGAATTCACAAGTGTCAAGCTTGGTTGCTGATGATTTTAGGGAATCTTTCTTTGAACATGGAAATGTAATACAATTGAAATTATTTGTGAGAGAAGGCAACTTCGCAAGGGATGCTGTGTTGCTTGTGGGTGGTCGTGGAGAATTCAGCTTTCCTCTTATTTTGCTTCAGACTTCAGTCCTTCAATCCTCTCCTTTCAGCTTGAGCCATGTGCAACAGAAAACAAAATCTGCCCCTTCCATAGTGTCAAAGTTGTACGCTAAATTGACACATATACATATGTCCGTATACGTTGATATTGTATTCAACTTTTTTAGGGCAGAAGCATATTCACAGGTGAATTTGAGTCAAATCAGATACTCTTTATTAAGCTTGTTTGTCCCCAGGAGCTTTCAGAATACAGTATTTGAATTTATTTACATTTTCAAAATGTAACTACTAATTTTTGAGACAGTAGTAGCTTTTGCTATCCTAACTTCGCACAACTTAATTTCAAATTGAGTTATACTAAATAAGCTATTTTGAAATCCTAAATTCTGATTTACTGTGGTGATCAAAGATTATTTCTTATATATTTTACATTGGAGCTTTAATACTTAGGTTTTTCTCCAGTTTTACAGTTGTCCAGCAGTACAGGAGCAAAGTTTTTCCCACTGCGTTTTTTAAAAGGACCTTTTTCCATGCATATTTTCATTCGATATTTCTTGAGAACACGTATCTGAGAGACAGCATTAAATTCAACATTAAAGTAATTTTTATCATGAAATTATTTTGAGGTGTAAAATTTTGCAGTAATCTGGTGAGACTGAATTACTTAATCTCATTGCTGTGGGTTGATAGATACAAAGAAAATGTAACATCAAGTATATTGATGTTTCTTAAATACAGCTTATTATTTAATGTGGTCTGTCTGAATAATAGAGGCTTTAGTGGTAGGTTCAGTGCATTTAGCATGCAGGGCTATTCTTCCTGTTTCATAGAATAATGGAATACTTTGGGTTGGAAGGAACCTTAAAGATCATCCAGTCCAACCCCCCTGCCACGGGCAGGGACACCTTCTGCCAGACCAGGTTGCTCCAAGCCCTTGTGTCCAACCTGGCCTTGAACATTGCCGTGGATGGGGCAGCCACAGCTTCTCTGGGCAACCTGTGCCAGTGTCTCACCACCCTCACAGCAGAGAATTTCTATCTCAGTACCTTGCCAGAGTAAAATCTAACAAGTTTAGAATTGTGTTCAGAGAAATTTTTGTAAAAACATACCCATAACACATGAAAAATATGGTACCTTTTATTAATACTTTTACACAAAGAGTAATTAACATGAGATGTAACGGAGCTACTTGAAATAAACCCCAAACAAACAACATAATTAGATTTCAGTAAGATATTGAAAGGACATACTACTTTTTGGAAAAGTCACAGGTATAGATGTCTTTCTTGTACACTGCACTTCTTTAGGACTTTTTATATGGACAAAGTAAGGGCATATACTTTTCACAAGGCTGGAGTCTAAAGCCATGGTTGAACTGAAGAAGAGGAAGCAGTAGATCAAGATATTCTGACTTTTGGAAAAGTAGAGACAGGAAAAAAGGCATACGAGGCTGAGGGTTAATTAAAAGATTCCTTCTGTATCTACAAGTTGATCTGTAAAGAAGTTGAATCGATTCCCATGCAATTGTGTATTCACACCAAATAATTTTTTTACTGCTTACTGCTGGAAGGTGTGGGTTTTATTTATTGTTTTGCCAAAAACCTCACACCCAAAAGCACTCACACCCAAGAGATACGTACTTCTGTTTGGACTAAAACCAGCTTGGCTACCATCTCTTAAACCCTCTTGCCTTTACCTTTACGGCAGGTCTGCGCCTGATGTTGCCTTGATGAGCTGCTCACCAGTTTCGGTCGGACCTGACAAAGCTAAAAGCGTGGGCGCCCTCTTCTGGTGACTGGCGTTGCTCCGGGCCCGTCTCCAGCACTCCGCTCCGCACGATGGATTCGGGAAGACACGAGTTGTAACTTATTTTAAAGAATTACACTTCCAGGGAAGAAAAAAAAAAAAAAAAATAGACAAGTAAATAGTAAAATAGATTTAATCTAGCCTTTAAAATGAACGGCAATGTAAAACTTGCATTTGAAATGCCCAGATACTCTGAAATAATAGTTTTGTGGTGAAACAGCATCGGGTAAACCAGGAAAGAAAATAGTGGGCAGAAACAAGTTTTTACTTTCTGTGGTTTCAAGTACTAAAAGAACCGGGGGAATAGGGAAGTAAGCATGCAGCCTACCCAATCCTAGGTGCTGTGTAAAACTCAACCGAAAACCAGTATTTCATCTCTCATTCTTTCCAGCTGCCCCCAGATTCCAGGGCATAATTTTTTTGCAAGGTGCTTTGATTTTTTTTTCATATCTCAACTGGATTAGGCCTTGAGCAACCTGATCTGAAGTTGGTCCTTGAGCTGAAGGTTGTACAAGATAACCTCGGTAAGTCATCGCATCATACATTGTTCTGTGTTTCTATCCTAAATGTGAAAGTTTAAACTTGTGAAAAAGAGTTTGTATAATATAACCTTTAATCCCTTGCTCATCCTGACAGGCCTTTTATATTCCAAGGTAGAAAGTGACATTCTACCCGCGTAGAGAGGAGCCTGGATCCATTTTCTCCAGAGTCACCCTTTGTATGCCAGCCAGCCTTTTCAAGAGGAAATGTGTAATACAGGTGCAGTGTACAAGGCTGCAGGTTAGGGAACTCCTCAGGCATTAAGTAAAATAACTACGTATCCCCTGTGCCAATTAATAGCCATTAAAAAAGCTGTGGAAAACCACATACAGCTCATTTCAAGAGGAATCCTGGACACCATCTCTCGGACTGAGGACTCAGGTGATAGTCTGTGACATGACTGTAGCATGAGGGAAGGGCTATATGAAGGTAAGAGAATGCTTTTAACACCATGTCTGGGTTGCTATCAGCATTTACCCCAGAGCTCTTTGACACAACCATTCACTGCATGGGGGAGAGAATGCATGAATGTGAACCATCCATCCTTCCCCAAAGTACTGAACAGTAGTACACAGATTAGATGAAAGAGAAGCTTACAGTGCCAGAAGAAAACAGGGAAACACAATATTCATAGAGAGAGGCTTTTTAAGAAGCTGATTCAGAGTAGAAGCCGTAATCTAGGCATTCTTGATTTTTTTCCCCTCAGTACAGCTTATTTCCTTCTATCAATAATGAAAGCAGCCTAGCAAGTTTGGTCTTTGAAGGCTAAACCTAGCCTTTGCGAATACTTCCTTTCCTCCCTTTCCCTCACTCCAGTACCCAGTGTGAATTTCTCAGTATTCTAGGCCATGGACGGATATGGAGTTTGTTTTCTATCTGGTGAGTTTGAATTCTATGTGAAAAAGTGGTGAGTTCAACTCGCCACAGCAGATTCCCATCATCCTGCCATGAGCATGCCAGATGAAAGGTTTATTTGGGCCTGTGTTGTAATTTCAGTTAAGGGTAACTCAGAAAAGACTATGCTTTTCTACTAATATTCAGGAAAACTGCCTTTACAAACATTATATCAGAATTATTATGAGACATATTTTAGTATGGGTATTTTTTCCCATATACAAAAGACAATTCTGAAGGAACAGCCTGATATTTTTAAGAAATAGGGTGACCGAATCAGTCACATGTTAGCAGTGATGAACCCAGCTGCAGTGTAAGTAGACATGAGGAGAAAGGTTAAAAAACATCCTGGTAGTTTTGTCTCTGGTGATAGTCCTGATGAGAACACTGTATCCCAAATCAGTACTCCCAGGTCACAGTACCCTTCATTTACTAGATAGTTTTCAGGAAATAGAAGAAAAATCATAATCAGAAGCTACAGAAATAACGAGGAGAAGCCTAATGTGATTCTTTTTACAAGTTGTGCCTCTATTTTACCAAGAGGAGTAGGCATTGAAAATGTCATTGGCAAAACTGGCTTTGAAGTCAGTGTATGTTTTACAGGTTGTTTTGTTCAGCAATACTTGCTGAAAAAACTGAGCCTACGAAGTATTCCAAGGGATTAATGCCAGTATGGCGCCAGGAACACAGTAACGCATGTGCTCCCGACTGTGCCTATCTTCTAGAAGAGTGAAGGAAGGTGTGTCAATAGTAGTGCCATTCCTAACAGATGCTGTTGTAATACTTGTCACAATAGTTCTTAGATTTGCTTTGTAGCCTGATGTATATTTACTTAAAATCATTTTAGTTATTATATATATCTGTAACTTTTTTATCCTTTCGATACTTAAATGGGCATGATTGTAGTAGGACACAGAGAAAGGACAATATTCCTTCAGGTTTGTGAACCATCTGCAGCTTCAGCTGTCACCCAGGCATTGCCAAGACAACAGAATGCAGATACAGTTATATTTTGTATAAAACATGTATAGATTTTTTTGTGCTTTTATGTGATGACTTTAGAAAAGCCCTGTATAAATAGAATTTATTAGATAGCTGTGTACAATTCACTTGACTTAACCCACTGAGGCACTGTTAGTAGACACAATTTACCACTTGAAACTATGCAGGCAAATGAATGGAGCAAAGAACCCGCTTTGGAAGCATTCTCACATTAGGAACTTCCCTTTCCCTTATACTTGGCTTTGAGATGTGACAGTCATTACTGGGATTAGAGGGGTGAGGTTTCAAGACTTGTTTTTTTCTGCCACAAAAAAAAAAAAAAGAAATTATTAATTGAGCTCAAATGTAGTTATGAACAGTGCAGGGGTCAGCTCACTTTGAGCCAAATGTAAGTTCCTGGAGTCATTCTCTTCCACAGTTATCTTAACTCTATAGCTATAGGGGCAGATCTTTCAGTTCATACTCTCCTTTGTGGGAATTTTGTCTCAAAATGATTATACCATGGCACAGAACAGGGGTGTTTACATGCCTCCATATATTTATATTGATATACCTGAGCTGGCTTTGAGGCAGCAGATACATCTGTCAGGACAATACAATGCTGGGCTAGCTAAAGTTGTGTGAATAGCCAAGTGGCTGCATTAAATAGTACTGCACGGCACAGATGCACTTGAAAATTCAAAGCCATTGCTTGAAAGAAATTGCTTTCTGAAACCAAAAAAGGGCGATAAGATTTATTTGGCTTTTTATTTTATAGCACATTTTCCGTATACTAGAGAACAGATTATGCTGTTGATATGAATACCTGGATTTTCAAGAATTGATGTAAAAATATGAATATGATTACCTTACTCTCAGTTCTGTCTGAGTTTTAGCTGATTTGATCCTATCACAAAATGCAAGAGAAAAAGTCTTCCATATGCTGCCTAATAAATCCTGGGAGAAGCACATGCTCTTCATTAAAATACAGTGTATATTTTATGAAATCTATTTTTTCCTAACTCCATTTTATATTAGGTGTATCTGCTTTACAAACATGCATTCTTTTAAAATAATTTGTTCTGTACATTATGTTTGCTCTAATAATAACAGGAGAGAATGTTTGCTGAAATGTACTGAATTCCAGCCTGTAGCCTGTGCCTTTACAGTCATCAAGTAGGTGTTCCAATTTATGAATAATAGGCTTTATGCAAGCAGGCGGGTGAGCCGACACCACTGGCTTGCCTCAGTAACTTCAAAGGGAAACATTTTTTTTCCAGAAGAGACAGAAAGATCACATTTGGAAGTTAAAAGGGTGCACTGCATCCTTTAGCCAAGATAAGGAGATCAGCCAGCATCTGAGAGCTCTCTTCGTCAAATTATTTAAATAGAAATACAACGAAAATGCTCTTTAAGTTTGAAGTAGCATGGATAAAGTTACTTATAAGCATATACTCAAAGTGGCCTTATTATTGTTTCCAGATGTAAATTTTGAAATGCAGAAAGGGCAGTTAGCATTTAGGCCCATTAAAAGCGGTATAATTCAGAACTCATTCAGCCTCATATACTCTCCCTTGGATGAGAAAGGGAAGACAGGAATGAGAATCTAACGCAGCTGAAGGCACTAAACATGGATGGAGCCTTAATGTGGAACTTGGGTAGGATGTGTTACTGGAGAAGTAGCATCTGGTCACATCCATGCATTAGCACAAACAATCATCAGTTTTGTTCTATGTCCAAAAAAAAATTGGAAAAAAAAATTCTCAATCTCATTTTTTTTTTTTTTTAAATATTTTTTCCTTGCAGCATCAGAACTAACATACAGATAGTCATTTTCAAAGGAGACAAATGGACATAGTTTCCCATTTCCCACTGAAATTCAGAGCCTGCTCCTCACCTTGTAGGCAACTCTGAGGGCAATTACTATGAATGAATTGAACATGCCCACTACAAATGGTACATTTTTTTCTCCTATTATTTGCTTCCACCTTGTGCTGAGCTTTGCCACCTTACCATGCTGACTCTAGGGATGAGTGTAGTCTCTAGATGATAGTTCTCATGTAATCCAGCAGGCCACCAGGCTCATGATCTATAGTTATGGACTCCTTTAAGGTTCAAGAAGGTGCTCAGGCACAGGGTTAGGAACCCAGAAGCATAAAATCAAGAAAGGAAGCCAGTGCAGGCCCAAATACAAACTGATGCACCAGCAGGCAGGCCTTAGTAAGCAGCCTATGGTCTGTCCTTTATGTGTGAGCAGCAGGCAGGCAGGAGCTGGAGCGCATGGTGAGTACAGCTCTTCCAAAGCTGGCATAGCTTTTGCCAATGTTTTATCTGCTTTTCTCTTGCTGGAGAGCTAACAAATTTAATGAGAGTGATTTGGTTTGTTGTCAGTCTTGCACAATAATATTTCTAATGGAGCTCAAGCTGCAGACCATTTTTTTACTGGTGATGCTGATGAGTTGGAAGTTGAGAAAACCTATCTTGACTTTTACATTTCAGGCCTAGTTTGGAGGGTTGGCATTTACAAAAGGAAGCACAAGCATATTTTAATTTGTAAATGGAATAAAATTAATACATCTATGAGGTCATAGGGAAATAAAAATGCTGAAAGACCACAGTTTTACAGAGGCATATTTTAAAACATAACTGCATAGTAACATAGGTTTAATTCTGTGCATTCCCTCAGGACACTGACTGTTTATATCTTTCTCACTAAAGAATCCATAGGACCCAATTCTTCTTTGACTCACAATTGCTGTAGTTTTCAAGGGGGTGCCACATGTGAAACTGAGTAACTCAATTATGGAACCCTTGTAAAAAGATCTGTGTTGAAGTGTTCCAGCTTTTAAAGTTTGTCCCTTGTTTCTGCACGTAAATTTCCATGAAGGCAGATTTTGTCTGTAAATGGATGCAGCCAAATGTGTAGGCGATGCATATACATTACTTAACCAAAATAAAATTTTCATGAGTAGAATTTATTTTGGCTTTTCTTAATCCTGACCGTGTTACCATTTCAAAAATATTTAACCAAAAAGCACAAACTGCACTTCACATGACAGCCTCAGGAAGTGCAATAATACACCACAGGAGAAGAGAATAAAACCCATCGATTAATAATTCATAGCATTCCGGTAGCTATAGTTATATCTGGTACTAAATTAATAGATCAAGCAACTTTGCAAAAAGATTATATGAGCATTGGCTCTGCTGTAATCATTCTTTCTTGGATGACCTTCAGCGTGGGATTTTCATAGAGCAAGCCAGAGGTCATGACATATCTGACTCCATCCTTTCACTGCTTGTTTTATGCAGCTATCTGCAGAAATCTTCAATTTCTTAAAAATATGATTCTACTGCTAACATGTATCCCACTGAAATTGGTGGAAAGGTTCACAGTGACTTGAGTAAGATCTCACTGGTCCCTCAATCACCCAAATACCTGTCTGTTTTCTTGAAGTAAAGCTGTGTTTGCAGATGCAGTTGCGGTACTTGCTGATGCAAAAATTAGGCTCATAAAATACATGACCATCAGGCTTCACCTTATGAAAATCTGTCCTACAATGTGAAGAGATAGGGAAACTTGAAGGCACTTAATACTATTCTGATTTAAAGATGACCATGTATAACTCATTTGTGGCTTTATTTCCATCAACACCCTGCACTTCTGTGTATAAAGTCATCCAAGAGTCGCAACTAAAAGGGGTATATTCTAAGAGGCCACAATTCCTTCGACACCTCTTTAAAATTAAATGGTAAATATGAATTGCAACTGAGAGAGTCTGGTAAACCTGATGCAAAAATATCAGACTGCTGTGCTCTGCTAAGTACCTTCAGATGGCAATAGGCATTTCTGGAATGAAATATTTATTTCTCAACTAAGCTATTTTGTATTACCACTACTTAGCTCCCTAAACTGAAGATTGCTGAAATTGCATTGAAATGAGGTACTAATTCCTGAAGAAGCAGACAAAAAAGCTATTTTCTACCATTGCGTACATCTGGTGTTGCCTACAATACCTTCAGTGTCACCCTCATTGCCTTTGACCTTGCCCTCAGGGTGAGTAAGAGAGTCCTCTTCTACCTGGGTTCTCCTGGATTGCAGGAATTTGAAATGCCTCTCCCATCCAGAGCCAGCCTTGTATTTGCACTCAGCAGCCAAACCCTGACTTCTAGAGCAATACCAGTGCTCCTGTCCCATTCACTTCACTGTATTGTGTCAGGAAGAGACAAGGAGGACCTCCAGGTGCCCTGAACCACTGGCTGCCATTTCTCCAGATCACTATGCTTCTAGGAATGCAAAAGACTGTTGTCAGAAGGGAACTGTGAAGTTTGACTTTGCAGCTTATTAAGTCAGGGAAACCAGGGCTCCTGGATCACGAAAGTATACACCTATGCCTATCACCTAGCCAAAGATCCAGCCTTGGAATAACAGCTTTCTCTGATAGAGGTAGAAAATGATCAGATTATGTGGCAGTTGTATTTCCTTTGTTTGGGAAAGAGCAGGTACCTTAAAAGCAGAAATGTTTAGTAAGGGCAATAAGAATACTTCTGTCCTTTATACTTTAAAATATTCAGATAATTCAAATACTGTTTGGATATAAGAGAACAGGTAGGCTGGTTGTATATAGACAAGGTTTCCTTCTAGGGAATTATGTTGTATTGCATGTAAATTAACTTCATTGCTTCATACAGTTTAAAATGGTTTTCCTTCCTGAGAGGCTCAAGATTTTGATGATTCTGTCCATCCCTTGTCAGGGCAATATGCTGAAATTTGAGAATGGTTGTGAGCTTAAATATTGCTTTGACATGCATTGTTCTTTTTCATTGTTTCTAAATATATAATTCAATTTTTAAGGTGCATTATGTAGGCTATTACTGCCTTATATTTTGAGAGTAAAGCTTTGAAAGGAAAACTGTCCAAACAGAAAATAAGTCAGAAAATCATCTAAGTTACTCTTCTCAGTACTTTTGAAATCCTTCCCTTTTTATAAGAAATTCAGTACATCTGGCTCACCCCCCCCCCCCCCCCCCCC